>JAZBGY010001394.1:0-22770 GCA_037414755.1 Lydus trimaculatus | reverse complement strand
TTTTTTGCAGCCACGATTTTGTTGCATTCCTCTTTTTTTTTACTTAATATAAGTTTTTTTTTTTAATTAGACAAACAGCAGCAAGTCCTAATAGTTGTTCCTCTTCCATATCCATATTTTCCATACCTTTTATTCAATCTCACAATATATTCAAATAAAATCGTATACAACCGCACATAAATGTTTGAGCGTGAAAGTGTATACAACGACACCAACATGTTTGCGCAAATTGGCTTGCACAAACATGTTGGAGCGTGAAAGGCGGCCTTAAGAGGCATGTATTCTTGAAATAGTTGTTCCCCTTAATTACTAATCTGAATGAGATAGAAACATGGAAAATTACAAAATATGAAAACCTAACGCACGAAATAAAATGAATATACACGCTTAAGAACATCAAAATCATCTCAATCATTGTATCTTCGACAGGCGTCGTTCAACATACAGCAACTAAGTATAGCCTGTTAAGTGACTTAAAAGATCTAGTAAAATAATAAAAATTAATTCATAATAGACTTGATAGAAATGGTTAAATATTTTCACCATAAACTGTCCAGATGTTTCTTTGAAAACCCAAATTAGGTAGTTTTAAGTACTGAACTTGTTTAAGGTAATAAAAAAAAACTAAAAATTAGCAGCACTGGGGAAGACCATTTCCTATATTTAAAAAAAAAGCACCTGGGCAGTTTGTAGTCATGACGAAATTTAAAATATTGATTTATAGTGGCAATATTTCACCATTTACATCAAGTCCTTTTGCTGCTATAGTTAGTGTGAACTAATTTTTATGATTTTACTGGATCTCTTAAGTCACTTAACACACTATACTTGGGCATATTACACACACCAACGAAAATCCTACAAATGCTATAAAAAGCAGCGATTCTTCAAACATGCCATATTGTGCGAAAATTCCAAAATACGACGGACTAAATTGAATTGCTACCCCGTTGCGAATAATCGAACTAAATTGTTGAAAAATAATAATGATGCTGTTATATGTTTTTCTTGATTACTTTATAAAAGTAAGACTGTATAATTAGTTATTCTTTCAAACCGGTTGAATATCCGCTCTCTATTCTTACTATAAACAATATTTTCGAATAGATGAAAAAATCTATCTGTATAGAAAAGTCTTATTTTGCAATAAAATCTTGAAGAACACACATACTTTCCTATAATTAAAAATAAATTTAAACTAATATTTCTTACAGATTTCACCGTTTAACTTACAAAATTAGATTTGAAAATAAAAATCATCACTACACTGCGGATGTTTATCGTAAGTAAAACTGTAATAATCGAGTTATTACCAGCAATAAGTATTAGTATATAGGTATATAAATCATAAACGTATCGTACAAGGCGACAAATAGGATTAAACTACAAGTAATAAAATTATTGGCATATAGGTGTACCTATACCTACCAAACTATTTATAGTTAGAGGTATAAATAACAACATGGAAAAGTATTGAAGTAATAAATAGCTTAACACGTTCATATACAGACTATAGGTACCGATATTTTGAGCGAATTTAATTTCATTGGTGTGATTAGTGCAAAACTGGCCGTTTTAGAAAACGTGCACTGTATATACACACTTGGCGTTTCTAATACGGACATTAGTTTGAAATAAACAGAAAATGAGTGATATTTGAGCGAGAATGTCGATCTACTGCGACATTGGCCTGCTGATGTTGGACCATGATCGTGATAAAGATAACAAAGCAAGATTTTTGTGATTCGAAGCGGATGTGATAATGAAAGAAATTTAACAACAGTTAATGGTTTCAGTAGTTGGAATTCTTAGACGTTTGACCGTTTATTTTGTGTTTATCGCATTCTAACTTATGCGAAACCCCTAAGAGTGTGTAGTACTGATATTTCTTCCTATGTTCATATTAGAAACGCCAAGCCTGTATGTCAGTGACCATAGAAATAACAGATAAACGAAAATCCAGGATACGCTGCAAAATTTCAATCTAACTCAAATTTTCGATTAACTCTTATTGACGATTTTGACAAAGTTGTTAATTCCGCTTATACAAATCTCCAACTATTATCAACACTATCATTATGATTACGATGATGGTGATCGTCATTATCATCTATTGACAAGTTATTGTCGTGACCATTGCATTATATAACAAGTATAGACATACATACATACGTGTATATGTATATATAACTATGTAGGTATAGTTGTAATACCAGTTTTAAAATTACGGTAATTTGTTAGTGATTGAGTATTGACTTATCAATTTCATAGCTTCAACGAGCTACAAGTGTTATAAATAGTATCGAAAGCTTTCCACAGTATATAATTACAAATTGCCTCCCCATCTTAAAACTATCAATAATCGAATAATTTATTATTAACAAAACGAAATTTTACGATAAATAACAATCCATATGTTAATTTATTAAAATTAGAGATAGAGTAAAAATATAAACAACTGTAGAAATGTCAATGATTGTTTAAAAAAGTTGAAATAACTCCTGTTTGTTATTATAAATTTGAAAAAAATATATATAATAATTTAATTTAATTGATGAGGACGTTCGTCTTTACTTAGACAGATCAATTTGAATATTTCTTAATTTTTTTATAAATAATACGATTAATTAATCAACATCTTACAGACAAACACACCTTTAGAATACAAGTTAATTATCGAACTTCATGAATATGTAAACTTTTCAAATTTTACATTTCATTTATTTTATAAACATTTTAATATTGAATCATTTGCATAATATTTAAACAAATCTATTATTAAACAATTTACATATCGATTCATTAGTAACATTTATACAAGCTAATTTAGCACAAATTGCCGAATTTTAGCCATTGTTCGACTATATTTCAAATCGATAGAATTTTTGCATTCATATTGTAATGAAAAACCGGAAGTGCTATTATATTGCAAAAATCATTAAAAAGTCAAGTTTTAAGTATTGCCTCTATCAATTTTATCTAAATCTATCAATAAATATTGGAATAAATTCGAGTGGACGTTGGAATACGAACGTCCTGTATATTAAAAACCAAAAAAAATTCCATCCATTAGATATAATTATCACATAAGCACGTATTTAAAAGCTTTGATATTCAAATCATTATATAAACAATTAACACAATTACAAAACAAAAATAGCAAATATTAACAAAAAATTTGTAAAATTTACCTGAACTAGGCCGGTCACTATATCTCGTACAATACACCCACGCTGGCCATAATATCGGTTGACTATTACCCGTATCAGTTTTTTTATCATTGTTATTTGTCGATGATGTTGTTGTGGTTGTTGTTGTTAGATCGTTTTTACTTAAATCAACCGGTCCAACTTTACTTATTTCATCACTATTATTATTATTATTATTATTTTTTATAGTCTTATCCGGTACGATTTTTTTCGGTTTACACTTACGTATGTTTATTGGATCGGTGATACGGCGCCCGAAATCGGCTTTCAATATATTGTCAATTGAGAATTTTAAACTACCATTATTTGCATCATTGTTATTTTGATTTGTTGTTGTTGTTGTTGTTGTTGTTGTCGTTTTTGTTCCATTAGCAGGACTATGATGTTGTTGATAACAATAATCTGATAATTTTGAACAATGTTGTTGTTGATTCAATAATGGTGATTCTGACAGACGATAATTTGAATATTCCGAGTCTGATTTTGTACTACTTGGTGGTCGACTAGATGGACTATTTCTATTTAAATCTAACGTACTATTTGTTATTTGTGAAATTGCATTTAAATGATTTTCAATATTTTTAAATGATAACGTTTCATTATCATTACTATTATTACCGATATCATCAACATCATTAGCATTCTCATGACAATCATGCTCACTGCTGCTGCTACTACTACCACTACCACCACCATCATCATCATCATCATCATCAAGTGGTGGTTGTAATTGTTGCGGATTCTCATTACCGACGGACAACACTGTATCATTACTACTACAACTATTATCATCAATATTTCCTAATTCTTGATCGCAATTATCACTAGAATCCATCGACATTGATCCATCATTAATATTATCTAAATTCTGATTGGTGTTGGTAGTTGTTGTTGTTGTTGCTGTTGTGGTTGTAGTTGGTGGAAAATGATGATGATGATGATGAGATTGTGGTACCATTTTCATTAATGTTGCCATATTAACAATAAAAACAATGTTATTCTTCTATATTAACAATAATAATAATCAATCATTGTTTATTGATTTATTTATTATTTTTTGTTGTTCAACACTAATTTGTTTTTAAATGTGAACACACTTTTAGCTTTTAGAAACGTTTGATCTACACACGACGAACTACCACGATATTCTGGTTGTTGGTTAGACGTGTTTGGGCGGAGTCAAAAACCAACCAAATAGGCGGAGTTTAATAGGTTGAGTTTATCAACGACAAACGAATCACAGCAAAGTAAATTGAATGTTACTCGGTTGATTTTCGACATGTTTTATAGGTTATTTATAGTTTAGAGAAGAACTATAGCTGTATTAATAATAAAAGAATATAAAAGATGATTATGCATTAAATCTACGTATACATAGATATGAAAAATCAACTCGATTATTACATTAAATCTAGTCATCATTATACTATAGATAGTAATTTCCATCTAGTTGGCTATGCATTGCATAAACGTTGAATAATAGAATCAAGTTAACCATACATCTTCAGTCATCGCTTACTTGTTTCAACATTAATTTTGAAATCATCAATATTACGCTAAATTACATAAAAATCCATTAAAGGCAAAAAAATAATGATTGCGTTAAATATTCTTTGAAACGATAAAAATTATATTGAAACGATATATAGTTGAAAAACCGTCATTATGGTTTCTGTGAAATTTACACAAGACAAGATTGTAGACTTTGTTGTTGTTGTTGTTGTTGTTGTTGTTGCTAATAAAATAGTCCTTGTGCCGTTTTACTGTCTAACTACACTAGCATTTTAATTGATTAACTACAATGATTACAGGCAATAAAAATAGTAGAGAAAATGTATCAAGACAATATTGGATTTTTCTTGGAAATACTTAATGAGAAATTGTCTTTTACGTTTTGATTAATCAATATAATATGATTAGAATTATACAAGAAATTCTTAATTATTTTTAACCATAATGACTTATATAGAATTGTAATTTATTATGGCAAAATTACAAATTGTTTGCATATTTTGAAATGTAACAAACTGCAACCAATTATTCATACAATGTTGTATTTATTGTATAATTGGTTGCATAAAGTGCATATTTAAACCATTCAATTATTAAAAAATTAATTGAAAATAATAATAATAATTAATAAACGATATAAGTGTAAATAATAGTAAATCATCCCTATCTATAAAGTATTAACATGAACCACAACAAATTACCCCTTCTATTATTGTGGTGCAAAATAAAAGACCGTTTCTAAATATATCAATTTCCATCCAGTCGTGTACTTTTAATAATAAATCTCACATCGTAACCGAATTGACACTTTACTCCCTTTACCCTACTTGTTCAACCTTCCAATATAACAACATCAACAACCACCACCACCACCACCACCATCAACATCCCCTCTATGTTATTAAACTGCATTGAAATGATGAACCACGCCCATTTATCACCCCCCTCTACTTTATATATAAATCGTTGGAAAAAAGTGGCAATCCCCCCCACTAGAAGTTTCGTTTTGTTGTTGGATTACAACACGCCTTAATATGGTGGGTGGCTTGTTTTTCAACCAATCAGTTCGACGACGTGTGTGGTCCACAGGATCTTCATTATATAAAACGTATATATACATATAGATATCTTGTCAGTGTTGCCAATTTAACGATTTTAAAAATAACACACTTGTACACAGTGGGTGAGAGGTGTAGCTGTCATGACATGTACAAAACTGAGACAGATAGATCTTTGTATATTTATATGTAGCATCTTAATAATATATAGGTATATAAGATAATTAAACATTGTAAATTTGATATTTTCTGATTAACATTCAACTATTCATCATCATATTAAATAGTCATTCAAGATGACACGTTTCTATAATGTTTTGGACCGTGATTCCACATATTAGACACAGATGTCTTTATGTATAGGTACGGATATTATTTAATTCGATTCGTTTTATTTCTTTCTTTTTGTCCCGTCTTGGTTAATTAATTTATTTGCTGATGTAATCTAAGAAAATAAGAAACACAAGTACGATATAATTCTTGTTTTAATTGTTTGAAATGTATACAAGTGAAACGTGTAATTAAAGGGGCAAATAGTTGAATGACAGACCCATCGGCTCCGGCACAAGACAAATTAAAAAGTTTTCTTAATTGAACATTCTTTCACAAGACAAGTTAAAAGAGAGGCGAGGGTCTCCTCTATGCCTTGTTTTATAAGACTTGAGCTTAATTAATCACTTCTTTCTACAACAATTCTTTCACGTAGGCAGGTAGGTATTACTTACCCTACCTACCTATACCTATTTAGATTGATTTTTCACGTTTCTAATATAGAATCAATTTCAAATTTTATCGATTTTTATGTCTCAAATTGGAAAGAATTTCATTAAAATACCCAATTGAAATGCGGTACAAATTGGATCGTAAAGAAAAAGGATGTTTTGAATGAATTGGATGTGAAGAAAAACAATGTTGTTGGATACAATTTCTTTTAGGCCGATACTTTAATCAAGTAGCTGTTGAATAAATTGCTTTGTTCCCTTCTTTGAAATTATTACGTCACGTACAACATTTTTTCCAGACACTTTAATTTTGTTTCAACGAATTATTCGAGAACGTTACTTTATAGGGCAGAAATTCATTTAAATTTCCAATTAAAATCAATTAAATCTAGGTATAAGAAAATAAATTTTAATTTGTTTATTATGTTAAAAATTGGTTAATTAATTAATGTTCATTTTTTTAATTATATAATTATTTTATTAATTAGGGGTGTGGTTTGTGTAGGTTGCGACATCTATCTGTTAGTAGCTGTAATAAATTATGGTAGTGCTTGTAGACACCTCCTGCAATTTTGTAAATTGTCAAACTTGACCCTAACCTCAAACAATCACTTTGACAATTCGCTTTTATAAAGTCGAATTTCAGGGTCGTCTTATTAGCAAAATAATGGGTAATTCGTGATGAAACCCCATCGAATTAATTTAGATCTTAACAATAATCAAGGTAACAACAATTATTGTTAACAATAATCATTTATTATTACACAATTTGTCATCTATAACAAATATACGAAATGATTTGTTGTTATTTTATTAGGATTTAAAAGAAATAAATTTAAGAATAAATTATTAAATTGATTGTAAAATAGAATGGCACCGAAAAAGATCATTATTATAACAACATGTTTATTAATGTTGACATATATTTATTTGCTTGTACAAATAAAGCCGGAAGGTGAGCCAAATTCAGGACATAATTTAGGTATGCTTTTGCACTTTTGGTGGAGGTTTTAATAATTTTTTAGTTCATTTTTTTATTTTCCAGTTCCATGTCCCTTTTCCTCAACTTTACAAGCATGTTTTAATCAAATAATTTCCATTAATTATATGATTTTTCTCGTTTCATATTATTTAGATTTGATAACAAATCACATGGTGTTTATGTTGGAATTATCTATATTTTGTTTTATCAGAACTAAATGCATGTGTTGCAGTTTAATCTTATCACACAATTAACGTATTAACATCAATTCAAAATATTTTGTTTGTTTTTTTTCTACTATTTTGATTGATTTATCTTTAGCATATGTAGAGGGATGGGGTTGGAATACAACACGAGATGCTAATCAATATATAAATAATAATTTAACGGCATATTTAATGCCTGAACATTACTGTGATTATGAATCATTTATAATTGTGATGGTATGTTCGAAACCATCAAATATAGATGCTAGAAATGCTATACGTGAAACATGGGGTCAAGAACGTTATATTTTAGGTAATAATGTGTCCTTATTTTTTCTAATAGGTGAAACTATTAATATTACACTACAGGTAATAAACAATAATAAATTCAATTAAATTAAATAATAATTAAAATCGTTTTTAGTATGATATTTTATCGGAAAACGAACGTTATGGTGATATAATACAAGAACGCTTTATAGATACTTATAATAATTTAACATTAAAATCATTAGTTATGTTGAAATTATTTAATAATCATTGTCTAAATTCTTCCAAATATTTATTTAAAGTTGATGATGATGTATTTGTTAATATGCCATTAATTGTTGATGCATTATTGAATCGAAATCGTACCGAAAATGTATTATTAGGTAGGTTGATTTGTCGAAGTCGACCAATACGTGATGTTAACAATAAATGGTAAGTTCTATTATAACAATAATTGTTTAGAATTGATCAAAATTCAATAATTTATTTTAGGTATGTTCCACAATACATGTATCCAGATCGTATATACCCAAATTATCTATCCGGTACAGCTTATTTGATGTCATCTGATGTTGTCCAAAAATTATATAAAACAGCATTAAAAACACCAATATTACATTTAGAAGATGTTTTTATAACTGGTATATGTTCGAAATTGGCCGGTATAAAACCACGTAATAATCCTATGTTTACATATCAACGTTTCACACCAGATCCATGTTTATTAATAAAAATCCATACTGTACATTATTTTACACCAAATACAATACGTAAAACTTATCAATCAATTAAAGATGGTAATATAACAAAAGAATGTACAACACAAAGTAGTACATTCAGTGTTAATCGTTGGTTATTCCATAATGTTATTAAAATAGAACGAAAGAATATTAAAAATAAATGTGAATAGGTTTGTTCTTTCTTCATCTTCATCTCTATTATAATTTTTATTGTACGAATTTAGCTGATTTTTGAATATCTTGTGATAATTAGTGCATTATTAAATATGTATTTCTAAGCTTTGTACACATCTAGTGCCAAAGTACGTAATTTCTCTATATTTTTTTGTTTTTTAAATGATTTTATTTTTAATTGTAAAACACTTTAAATAGCACACAATTTTTTTCAAATGTATATATAGATAGATAGTTAGAATACTTTAAATACGTACTTAACGTCGTGGAGTCGGAGTATAGTAAGAAAGAATGAATTCGAGGCCTAATTAGGTTATCTCCTAATTTGTCCAACTAGATATTTTTTATAAATTTATGTGTAAATTGTGCCTTAACGATTATTGTAATTTGATCAATTTAGATGAAATTGTACAGCTATTACGTCCAATTTTATTGCAAATTAATTTATAAAAAAAAACAAATTACAATTGTAGCATTTTAGATTTCTTAGAAGAGAAAATTGCTCATTTTATATGTACAACGCACCGTTTTATTATAATTTATTCTCCAATAGTGCGAATTTTTTATTTTACAGAAAAAATGGCTTAAAATAAATCAAATTTTAATCTTTTTGTTTTATTATTATTATTATGATTACTTAAATTAACAATTCCATTATAACAAATTAAAGTTATTCATTGTCGGAAATTCTACAAGCATCATCCATTGATTTCACGATTGTATTGATGATTTTTTCACGTTTCTTTTTACATTTTTCCGGTGTACATTTCTTCTTTTTTGAACCAGTTGATGTTTGTTGTATATTCTCCTCTTCCATTTCCACATCGTCATTAATAAATTTACGTTTTTTATTATCATTGATTACATTATCAATAAAACGATTGGTTGCTGTATTTTTTTTGTCTTGTTTACGTTTCTTTTTCAATTTCTTACGTTCAGATTTTGATAAATCATCAATTTGTCTCTCTTCAAAACTATCATTATTGTTCGTGATTTGTTTAAAATTATCATCATCGAAATCTTGTTCAATACCTTCATCACAACTATTATTGATTGGTGAATTATTATTATTATTATCATCATCATTTGAACTTTGTGTACTTTCATGACTATTATCTAAATCTGGTGTATAATATTTTACAGTTGTTTCATCGCAAAATGACACATTTTTACGTTTCTTTTTATTCTTCTTTTTACCAACGTTAACTTCAATCTCTTGATGATTAACCGAATCGTCTTTATATTTTTTCAATTTCTTCGTTTTCTTCTCAATGTTTGTCTTGTCATCTAGTGAAACGTTACGCATCTTTTTCAATAATAGTTTTTCTTGTTTTTCGATCCGAGCTAATTTGCCACTCAATTTCAAACCATGTCGAGCACCTCTGAAATTTGTTTATTTTTTTTTTTTGTTGAAATAATTGATATTTAATTTCAAATAATTGCGTTTTACTTATGTGCAGTACGTCCACCACATGCTGCCAATAATTCCTCATCAGTTAATGTGGAGAAATCTTTGAATGTTGTAGGAGTAGTTACTTTATAATGTTCAACATCACCACCGGTTAGTTTTGATGTTTTCAAAAATGAACCATATTCTAATGAATTATTTTTCTTAAAATCTTTAATCGAATAATTCTTTGTTGTTATTTCAACAGATTCATTCGATTTTAATTTGAATTTACAACCATTTTCTTGTTTTTCTACCTAATTTTTTGTATAATCAAAAATTTAATTGTTTTTATTTCGATTTTTTAACAATAATTTTATTATAATTACATCTAGATTCTTTGAGGCGCTATTAAATACACGTTCCCACCAATTATTTGTAAATTGTTCACTAATATCATGTCCAATGCCTGTATTATCAAATTTCAATGTTGGCTTTAAAGGATTAACGATGCCATCCTCGTTTCTACCTAAACCTTTACCTGAAATTTTCAATTAACCTTCATTTTTTAATTGTTAATAATTTTATAATAATTATTACCATCAGACCATCCGTATTTTTCTAATTGTTTACGTGCAAAATCCATTACGTTTCCAAACCACGTGCCACCCTTAACTGTAAACAAACCCCTCAAATACTTAAATGTCAAAAATTTAACAAATTTTAGTACCAAATATCAACACTAATAGCAGCACATTCGCATATACAGAATGACCCATAATTACGCCAAATTCATTATTATTATTTATTAATTAATTAATTAGAAAAATTACTAAATTTGCTTGTAAATAGCGTATATTTCAATATTTTTATGATATGTTTGGTAAAACTTTAATTTTATTGGGATTTATTGAGATTTATGGAAAGGCGGGAAATTTAAATTCGGCATCTTAAAAATAGATTTTATTAGATTACAAATATTTTACAAAATCTTCTATTTAATTTACACAACCACATTTTTTCTTATTTAGTTTACACGAAAACAAATTATTTAAATATCAATTTCGACAATTTAGAATATGGCTGTAATTTTTTTTTTTTTGGCCTAATTAATTTATTTAATTATAACTTGTGTAATACGCTTGTGTTACTCTAGATGGATAATTGTGTCCTGCAACTGTACTAAATTGTCCTTTATTCTCAATATATTGATTCTGAGTGTTAGGTTTTGCTTGTTGATAAGCATAATTAGTATTCGATGGGTTAATGATGGGATCAACAATATAACGTTGTTGTTGTTGTTGTTGTTGATGATGATGATGATAGCCACCGGTATTACTAAAACCAGTTGGAAAACTACGTACTGGTAGATTTGGTATTGTTGGATTTAATGCATCATTCAACGTAACATCATATTCCTCATCATCAATATCTAAAAGGTCTTGATTTGTTGCTAATTTAGGTTTTTGTGTTGTTCTCGGTCCATTATAACTTCTATTATCATTATTGTTGTTTTGTCGAAAATTGTGTTGTGGACGACTTGAAATTGTCTCACCCTCCGATTGTGTTGTCACTTTAGAACGAACTGGTACTTTAATTACGGTCGGTGATGATTTAAATGTCGATTTGACAGTATCAACGATTTCTGGTTCTGGTTGTTGAGTTGTTACTTCCTGTTTAATTTCCGGCCTCTTATCTTGTGCTTTCGAGCCGACAGGTTGAAGTCCACGGGCTGATAGCGGATTTCCACCACGACTTGGTAAAAATGGTCGTTTCACAACTCTAACAATACCTTCTGACCGATCTCGAAATGGTTCTTTTGTTGTTGTTGGTGGTGGTGTTGTTGTAGTTGTTGTTGTTGTGGTTGTCGTAGTCGATTTCTCTCTAGGTCGTTCTAATTTCGTTTTACTTTCTTCCGCTGCTGTTTCCTCTTCTACATAATCATCATAATATTCATCAACTGGTTGTCTTTTATTAGAATTATTTCTGTTTCTTGAATGAGATCCATATTTCGGTCGGTTTTTATGAGAGCGTTTTGGTAAATCTTCATAGTCGTCTCGTGATGATTGTCGATTTCTAGAAGATGATCCGGATTTCCTCCTGTCTGTTTCTTCATCGATCCGTGTTGAGTGGCGTTGTGATTCACTCGTTTCCGGTCTACGTTGATTCTTTTTAACATTCACTACTTCCTCTTCATATTCATCATAATACTCTGATTCTTCTGAAGCTGTTGGTCTTGAATTTACTGGCTTATAAGCGTATTTATTCGCTTCAGTTTTAGGAACTGGTGGCTTGATCCTGGGTGCTGTTCTTGGTCGATCATAAATTGAACTACCACTATTCGGTTTTATTACAGTTTTATCACCTACAGATTCTTGTGTTGATGACGATGATGATGATGAAGGTCGATCGTTTTGCGGTAATTCATCATCATAATCATCTTCAATGGGTCGACGTGATTTCGGTCGACTACGTCTTCGATCTTCTTCACTACCATAATCATCACTTGGTCTACGTTTATGATACCTACGATCATCATCAACTTCATCATCATAATCATCGACTTTACGACGATCTTTATTACGTCGTCGATCAGATTGTGGACGTCGATCTCTCCGACCACCACCTCCACCACCACCACCACCTCTTCGTTCATATCGATCATCTTCATATTCTTCATAATCATCATCATAGATAGGTCTTGGTCTTGGTCGTGGCCGTTTCTTACGTCTTCTATTTTCTGATCGTGGTCTCTCCTCATAATATTCATCATCATAATCATCGTCATATTCGTAATAATCGTATTGTGGCCGTCTTCTGCGGGACGGTCGACGTTGTATTGGCGGTGGCCTTCGTGGACTCAATGGTGCTTGAGCTGACTCTTCAACTGATGGTTTTGGTGGCGATGTATAGACAATTACAGGTTTTGGAGTTGTTGTAGATGCTGCTTTATATAAAGCATCATTTCTATGCCAATATTTTTTTGAATTCACACAATCTACTTCAGATACGAAATGGCAAATGAAGGTTTTCTGATCGAAAGCTGTATAGTTGGCACATAGAAAATCGTATCTGGTACCGAACAAACAATGGTGGTATACCTGAAAATCGAAAATTGTTCATTAGGAAATTATAATGGTTTGGTTGAGTTATTTAAAGGAAATTGGAAAATTTTTAGAAATTTTCTGTATTATTTATTTTGTAATCAATTTTAAATGTGTCGAGAGGGAAAAAACGTATAGTTTGGTGCCTGCCTGGTAATGCACCAGAACAATTTCACTATCAAAGTGAAAGTGAATATAATAAATGAACCTGCTCGCTTTTTTCAAGATACAGTTTTTATACAAACAAGGTCGTCTGTTTTCTGTTTATAATTCTAGGATAGAATTTCGATTAAATCCATCAACCATAATGACAATTATTGTTAGTTCTATTTAACACTTAATAAATGATCAAATAGCCTTCAAACAAGTCTATTATTATTATTATTATTAGAAAACAGGTGCAAAAATGTTGTAGGAATGATCGATTTAGTTTTTCTCAACCACAGCTTGCATAACAAAAAAAAAAAAAGATTTCTAATGCGTTTTTATTTTGAAACATTTCAAATTAACACAATTATCTTACCTGACATTTGTGTGGAACACTAGCATAGAATCCATCATGCAAACCATCACATTTAAAGTCAATTTCTTCTGGTACACGTTCATAAAATGGATACTCTGATAGATTGTAACCATTCAATTCTTTTGGTAAATTTGGATCCCATATGTAATCAATTTGGGGGATTCCAGTTAGTGTTGGTTTTGTAACATTGGAAATCACCTCAGTACTCGATTCTGTCTAAAAATTAGAACAAATAACATTTTATAGACTATCTATTTTAAATCGTTCGACTCTGTCTAAAAGAACATAGGGTCAAGTCGGTCAAAACTTAACAGGCGATGCATATAATTATAATGACAGAGATAGAGACAGAATTTGTTCTTATTGAATACTTTTTTGTTAATAAAAACAAACACTTTTGGTATGATCGTAGAAAAAACACGAATTATTTAAATTATTTTGTGAAACAATAGACAAAGTTGGAATAATAATAATGTGACGACATTAAATGGAGAAAAAAAAAACGAAATAAATATATAAATTGTAGAAAGTGTCGGATTTAGACCGAAACGAAGTTCTTTTTCATAATTAAAAAGTAGTCACCATTTTAACACTGTAGTCTGTAGTGTTTGTTTTTCATATAATTCTTATTAATAATTCAATAGTTTTAAACCTAATTAACCTTATCATTAATTAATTACAGAACAATAACGATAAGTATCACCATTAAGACCATAAACAGAGAGTTATGTTATGAATTAATCGAAAGGAGCAGTTATATAACGGGGAGTTAAACAGTACGGAATTATTATTGTTGTTATTATTATTATTAATATTTAAGGTGTGTCTTATTGATTTTAATGTTTTTTGTTTTGCTTAAAATCAAGTGATTGTTGGAATTTTTAAAAATCGCGCGACATCTGGGCGCTAAATTCAAACCCTAAGAACCAGTTTTTGTTATTTTCACCACTATAATTTCAAATTAAAGTTAGGTGGGCGTTTCTAAAAATAGAAATTTTGATTAAAAACATGTAGTAATTTTTTGTTTTTAATTTCAATTAAAACAAAATCAAAAAAAGGTTGTTAATTAGTTTGTTGAACTTGGTGATTTTGGCCATGACCGTTGTCACCTAAAATGATTATTTCTCTCTATCCCCTTAATATTTTTGCCTTTTTTTTATTGTAAGATTTCTGTTGATAATGTCAAGGTGAACATACATCGCCTTCATTAGATCCTGATGCTCCTGTTGTTGAGGACGATGATACTAAATCGCTGTTTTCTGTTGTTGTTGAAGTTGTTGGAGGTGATCGACCAAAAATTAATGATGTCGCCCTAAGTCCACAAACATTTTCTAAACTAAACCATAAAACCCCTAGAAAAATAGAAGAAAAAAACAAATTATCGAATTCATTAGCGAGAAAGTTCGAGTGGAACAAAATAATTGTTGACTTCTTCATAGAATTAAATAGATAAAATACCATATGAAGATCGGGATTTAGGTGAAGGTTGTTGATTATTATTTTTTTCAAATTTCTTTTAATGAATTTTTTCAAAAAAAATTCGCCTTAAACTGATAGTAAAAGTAAAATAATTTAGTTCTACAATACGATAAAGTCGAACAAAATGGAAAGTGCTACAATTTCCATATGAAATTTTACATACCAACTGATAATAGGAACCATAATCCAGGCGGTCGTTTCATCTCTATTTCTGAAACAATCAACAATGTTTTGATTACAAAATATCCTAAATTGCTTTTTTCTACGATTTTAATTTCTGATAGAGAGAGAGAGAGGAAACGGAAATTGTGTGCAACAATCCTTGTTTTCTAAAGAACAATAAAGATTTAGTATCAAATGATTTCAAGGGTAATTGTGTTGAATTGATTTACAAAAATTAGAAGAAAAAAAACTGAAAGAATGCAATTCAAAAACCAAGCCTTAATAAAGTGAAAGGAAGCGCATGCTATCAGCTCGACAGCTGTACACACTCAAAACGATACTTTTTTATTATCAATAAGCATGATTTGTAGGCAGCAAATAAAGCCATTTAGCTTGTTTTTCCTTGTAATTAATTATAATTAAGTCGTGTTTAATACAAGAAATTTATTATAACACGTTTGCAAATTATTTGCTACTATGCTAATCCGTAGTATTGCAGGTCTGTCAAGAAAAGAGGTTGCACGTAAAAGATTTTCTAATCTATTTGCAATATGCGTTATATAAATAGGTGATCAGAAAGTTGCACGAAGGTCATGAAAACCTGCAATTAAATTGTTTAAATTGTAAATATAACATTATTATTACTATTAATTGTTAATAGATCGAAATTATAGGAAATTTCTAATTTGTAGTTTGTAGTAATTGTAACGGAAATAACGAGTAAATACTGTAATGATTGAATGAGTATCTAAACTGTAATTGCTCAAAAAACAAATTTCTTAAAGAACACTACGTGTAAGACTAACAATCCACCTTTAAGCTTTCACTGTAAATTGACTGTTGTCATTTCCTACAAAACAACCAAAAAAAATAATCGGTAACACGTCTGTCCGGCAAGCATGAAGTTCCCGGTTCGAGTCTCGGCGGTCGAATCAATTTTTTTCGAAACTATTGTCAAAGATTTCAATATTTACACAAATAATTTGTGTCGAAATAACGATGACAAGAATCAATAAACACTCACACTGACATAAATAGAGATAAAGATCAAGGCTATTATGGAATATCACCGATTATTATCGGTTCAAAAACTGAATTTCCTTATAGAAAGTTTAAAGTTGACAATTTGATGGAAATTTAAAGTAATTGCGTGTCATTGTAAAATAGACAACAACAAAAAAAAAAAGTAAAACATTCATTAACCTCATTATAAAGAGACTCAATTCTCATAATAATAAAAGAAACTAGAAAATAACAAAAATATCGTACTTATACGTCTATCACAGATTATTCTAGATTAATTACAAAACTGAAAAAAAAACCTGATATAACGAAATTCGTCGTTATTTTTCAAATGTTCAAAAGAAGTGTTCCTAGTTGGATAATTACGTAACCGTTCGATTATCTATTTTTCTTTTATAGATATTCGTACGTGATTTATTGCGGAATTTTAAAACTTTATGTAATTTGATTATGTCCCACTTTAAAAATCGTTAAATGAATTAATTTAAGCCGAAATAATTTTAATAAACAATCTTAAAGTTAAAATTCAAACAAAAAAAAGCGATGTAAACAAATTAAAAATCGATAATGATCGATGATCAAAACAATGATAATCGTAGGTGTTTGAATAAATTTGTAAATCATCAACTAAACATAATTTATTAACAGATTTTGTTGTTTGTATCCGATACGATTTGAATTACAAACAAATCAAACATATTTTGAATTATTCAAAACTGAAGTGTTGTTATGATAGTCACCGGAGTTATACTGTACGATTCGATCAAAATAACAATAATAGGAATATTCCACGTTCCGATCAGAATTCCATAATGAATTGTGAAAAAAAGAATTGACATTCAAATGCACCTTCTTCATATAAACTAAGGAGTGTTTTATCATTTTGTTGAATTACAATCGATGCACAGTTACAGTTAATATTTCTTAATTATTTATTTATTTTCATCACCTTTTATAAAATTAGGTGAAAGTCACCAATGGCATAAAGAATTAACACTATAGTGATGTACAAGAAATCATTGAAATTCTAAATTGTTGTTAGTTCTTGGAAGATTACGTTATGTTAATAAAAATAATAAAGAGATGTTGTAATCTTGTGTAAATTAACAGGAATATTGATTTGATAAAAATTATCGGCCCTCTTTTCACCTTAATAATATTGACGTAGAAAGTAAAAGTTGTTTATTACTTCATTGCCATTTTGTTATTAATTCCAACCTATGTTAAACAATCTAATATTATTAAAATCAACAAATTATTGTTAATAAATAAATGATATTATAATAAATTATATGTTAGAGATGATGGTATTTTAACAGAGAATCCAATAATTCCAGATTCTATCACTTATAATTAGAAAAAAAAAATTGTAGGTAGGTATGTATATATTATAGCTATTTCATTAATTATGCAGAAAAATAAAAGTCGACGTCCTTCAAGGCGCCACCGAAATATCGTTTACACATATCAACGCAATAAACAACACCAAAAAAAAATTTTTTCATTTAAATTCTTAAATTATATTTGTTTATAATCAACATAGAAAAGGCGTTCAACCATTAGAAAAATAAAATAATTGAAAAATTATTGTTTCTCACAACTATACCGCAGTATGATTGGGGAAAAAGCAGATCACCTTCACTTTCCTATGGTCAGACGGATTTCTGTAAAAATCCACTTGAACAACACAGAATAAACGAACAGAAGAGAACCACCAACCACACCTTTCTTCTTCTGCAACCGCTTGACCATCATCTTTTATAGGGGAAATTTCAATATTCTAACCACAACTAAAGACGCGACGACAACATCAACAACTATTGTTGTGTTATCTGCCTATATACATCGGAGTTTTGAAAATTTACAATTCTGATTTATACAAAAATAAAACAAAACATCGAAAATAACAAACGGGAAGTATTTCGGTTGTTTTGACAACTAACAACAATTTTAGATTTCCTCGTTTGGTGTGACTGACACGAATTCCATTACATTTTGAAAAAATTCACGTATCACGTATGTAAAACATTTATATAGTCGTTCGATGATGACTGGTCTAAAATCGATGTGTTTGTGTCACTATAGGACTAGGACTGTATTACCTACTATTGATCGCTTTTATAGAAATAGAATATAAGTTTTTCCCCTACATACAATTCGGAGGAATACCTAATAATCCGCACCACTAATCAGAAATTGGTCCCAACCTAGTACCAAACGTAAAACTGTAAAAGATTGTACCAGTGGCTGTTTTGATCACTTGGAACCAGCTTGAAGTATCTAATATTTGTATTTTGTAGTTAGATCTTTTTATCAAGCACATAGGTTAGTGCAGTGTTTCCCCTAAACTTTTTGGGTCATAGGCACACCTCAAATTCAATATTTCCGTGGCACTGTAATATTTAGTTGTTACTAATCCACATATTTTCTTGATCTCCGTAAAAATCGGGTGCGACTTATAACTGAAACAAAATTCCAATTCTCCGTCACACCTATATACAGGGTTGGTGGCTCAAGTGTCGCACTGATTCGAGATCTGCATTTTGTAGAAAAGGAACAGAAATAAAAGTTTTAAGAACGCGTACGGTGACACCTCAGTAGTACCTTGGGGCAGTCAAAAAGGCAGTACACGTTCTTAAAACTTTTATTTCTGTCCCTTTTCTACACATGCAGATCTTGAATCACTGCGACACTTGAGCCACCAACCCTGTATAGGATCCTCTCACGGTACACCAGTTGGGAAACACTGGGTTAATAGATGAAAAACATTTGATATGCTTATCGTATTCGTTGTGGTTTTTTCTAATTTTAAGAAGAACAAATACAGGTAACCCTTCTGTAATAAGTGGATAGGTTACTAAGATATGCCGTGTTGTGTGCTCTTTTTTAATTCCACATTAAACTACTTTACGTGCGGAGGCCAATAGTGTGCAATTTAATTTTCTAAATGTGTTAAATCAAAATGTGTTATAAAAGGGTTTCCATTATTTCTTGATCGTGTTAGAGGGAGTTGTAGGTTGGTGTGTTGCACAAGCTTGTGCCAAACCCTAGGGTTTCTGCAATTAATAAATCGCGTTATGATAGAGGGATACCTTTATAAAGATTGTCTTATAAACAGACAAGGGTTGTTCCTGGTATCAGTTGAAAACTATTAAAAGTTTAGTTGAATTTTCAGCATTATTAACTGATTAATGTACCTCCAAATGGTCAAAATTGATTCAATTACCGATTTTCAAACAAATGTAACCAAAAAAAAAAACAACAAATCAAACCTTTTTTTGTGATAGTCAGTTCGCTGTTACAATCAGTGGTGTAACTAATTGTCTTTGTTTATCGCCTAATTTTTGTAATTTCTTCCGCTATAAACACTTCCTTAATACCGTTGTTACCCTGATTCTTATTTGTTTTGACATTAATATTATCACCAATACAGCAAAGTCATTATAGGATGACTATATTATTAGTACCTCTTATGGTGACATTAATTTTTTTTTACACATTTAAGCGAAAGTATTCAAATAGAACTTTGACTTTTTTGAAAGGTCAGCCTTGAATATTTTTACACAATACTTAAAAAAACAATAATATTAATAATAATAATAATAAGAAGAAGAAGAAGAAGAAGAAAAAGAATGCAACAAATTTTATTACTTTACCAATATTTTAATAGACAATTGTGAAATGATTGGGCATAGATAGAAATAATCACAAGACATACATTTAGTCAGACAGATGTTTCACTAGATTTTATTGATTTATTAATTATTAATTGAAACATACCTGTATTAGAAATGGAATAGTAGTTTTCCAATTGAAGTTTGAAAACTTTGTGTATTGACCAATCACATCAACATTGGGAATTAGATTTGTTTAATTTAAAAAATCTGTATCTTTTTTTATGTAAATTAAATACAAATAGGTCACTAGACTTAATATTATTGTTATTATTAAATATTTTAAATAAATCAATAAAATATCTTTAATAGAATTATAGATTTGTTTGATAAACGGATCAATTTTGGATTAATTTAAATAAATTACTAAATAATTATTGATATAATAATTAATTGGATATAATGGAAACGGTAAAAGTGCATATAAACTGTATTTAATAAAACGATAACGTTTACGGATTTGTTTAAATAAAATTTGTTTCATCACCACCGCATCAATTTTAACAATGTGCGTTCTTTATTACACGTGTACACTTTTCTTTTAAAAACAACAAAATAATTCTTTTTTATTAACAATTATTATTTTTTTTTTGTTATTGTTGTTATTGCTGGAATCTCACTAGGACTGCAGCAGTCAAAGTGAACGAAACCACTAAAAGGTGAAGATTGAAAAATTTCAATTCTTTCAACAATACGGCCGACTATTTCACTATAGCGGATCGACTACTTTCTATTAAAATTACGATTGTTTGTTGATAATTTGCCGTTTATTTTTAATATTTCTATTTACTATTTAAACATATACAACTTTCTAAGGTATAATTCTATCTTTTTCTAATACTAGATAGATTGTCTTGTATTATATTGTTGTGTATTTTACAATATGCACCCGTTAATTGTCTATTAATTGATTTATATAACGTTTCCTTGTCACAGTAGCAATTATTACGAAATATTTCCCTTTATGGAGAATATCATCAATGAATATCGATGAGGATTATTATCAAGTTAAACCATTTTTGGGGAAATTAGGCTATGAAAGTTATTGTGATTTGAATATTTAAAACAATTGAATTTGAAATTTTCCAGGTAGTTTGTTTGGTAACAGGTATGAATTGAAGAATTATAAAAACTATACATTTTTCAATTATTTATTTTTTTAATAAAAAAAAGTAAGAAATTTTCAAGGTTCTCTTCTAATATTGTACGATTTCTATTGTGGTTGATCATATTGTGGTATTCTGTACAAATCATCATTAATTCCATATAAATTCGGTGTGTTAGCACAATCTACATTGAACCACCAATCACAAACACGAGCGAATTGATTGAAGATGGTACCATTTGGGCATAAGAAGCTGTATAGT
Organism: Lydus trimaculatus; assembly: GCA_037414755.1. Classification (NCBI taxonomy): domain Eukaryota; kingdom Metazoa; phylum Arthropoda; class Insecta; order Coleoptera; family Meloidae; genus Lydus; species Lydus trimaculatus. The sequence goes on along the minus strand of JAZBGY010001394.1, from coordinate 1,178 downwards.
TGGCCGTTAGGCAAACACCAATGCCATACCTATTCAACAAATGCATTATTACTTACATAACTTCAACGTTATAGAAATATCATTCGTTATATACGATTGCTCGATGGAAAAATTAACGTGAACAACCTGTACACAACGTGTGTATTGCTGGTTGTCTGTAATAGTCCTCTGTGTCATTATTTTGGCGGTAGAAATTGAGTCTTTGAGTATAGTCAGCCAGAATTACCTTGGCGGAACTGAAGGTGCTATTTTTGTTTTCTTCTGCACTATTATCGGAAGTGTGTAACTATTAGTAGAACATTCTGTATAAGGAGGTGACAGAATCTTTGGCAATCCTGATATCGGATACCTACGTTGATTACTGTTCTTGTGCGGTTTGTAGTTCAAATAATGCAAAAAACGCATCTAAGCTTAAATAGATTTTGATAGAGCAAAATAGGAAAATTGTAACAACTCTTTGAATCGCTTTCAATACCTTCTTAAAGGCGGGAAACTTGATTTTTGGGCAAAACAAACATTTTTGAATTATGAAATTATGAAATTATCAAGAAGAGACCTTATCAGCGTATTTTTTAGTGTTGTAAGCCACTAATACCTTTATCTCCTATCTCCTATAGGTAAAATAAAATTGGATAGAAACAATTGTAAAATAGAGACCGATTGTAGACTTTTTAAAATTTCCAAAAACTCCTGAATCTTGATTCAAAAATTGATAAACTTGTTATCGGTTATCATTTTTTTTTTCTATAAATTACCTGACATTGTGCCTCAGGATCGCTGTAATATCCTGGCGGTCGTTGATCACAACTGAACGATAATCCTCGTGGTACTTCACTATAAATCGGATAATCTTGACCTGGTGTATAACCATCTAATTGCTGCAAAAATCATTAAAATTGTTAAAACAACCTATCTAATTTCCTTAACAATAATAGAAACGAATTCAATTAAGCAGCAAAAACAGTAGACCATATCACCGTTGATTTGTATTGAAAAATATTATCATCGTCATCATCAACAACAACACCATCATTGTTGGATAATTCTTTTATGAAAAGGATAACTATTGTTCGAATTGTAAATGAGGATATGCGGATGGTTGAACAGCATTGCAACTGGACTTGTCCAAAAACAACAAAACTACAGATAATACTAATAATAATAATAATAAAACTAAT
>JAZBGY010001393.1:0-22830 GCA_037414755.1 Lydus trimaculatus | reverse complement strand
CCTGCCGTAAGCGATAATGCTTGGCTATAAACTAGAGAGAGTTGAAAAAGTGTGTTCTTACCTCTAATTTTTTGCATTCTTTTGCCAATTCCAACATAAACTTCGTTCCTCTAACATTTAATAATACGGCATTCCTTAATGGTTCATCAAAACGTATCGTTGCAGCACCATGAAATACAACTTCAACTTCATCAATTATTGTTTGACGATCCTCTAATGATAAACCTAAATCAATTTGACTTGCATCACCTTCAATGGGTACAGCTTTCTTTAAAATAAAATCTTCACCTTTGATTTGTTTCAAATAGTCAAACAACTAGTAATAGAAACAAGAAAAAGACAAACAAATATTAACACTATGAAACTAATCGATTATGTCATTTTGTTTTAAAAAGAAAGAAAAAACAGAAACAAATTATTTGTTTTAAAAGTTATATAATTTTCAAGGACATCAACCACTTTCCCTACACTTCCTTATTTACATTTCTACACATACATTTGTAAAAACTTTCACTCCTATATAAGTTCCACTTACCGGATTATTAAATAAATCTTGTAGACGTTCTTGTGGTGTTTTACCTTTCTTCGATCTTATTAAAATATAAATACGTTTTAAATCACTACAACATCTTAATAGTTTTTCAACAATAACTTTGCCCAAAAATCCAGTACCACCAGTTATAAATATTGTACGATCAATGAAACCTTCAGCTACACGATCTGGATATTGGAGAAGATCTTCACTCACTTCGAATTTCATCTTCTATTTTTTTTTTACAAAGTAGGTACCTATACAAAGAGCAAAAAAAAATAATGAATTAGAAACCATAATTTTGACACATAAGTGGGTATAGCTTTAGCGTCAAACGCTTCACCAGTTGGCCAAAATTTTTGACGTCAATAATATGTTGTTATGAAATAAATTAACTTTCTTTTTGAAATGTTTCATAGGAATAATTGTATTTTTAACATTTTCATTATTAGTAATTGTTTATTAATTAATAAATCAATTAGGAAATAATTAAGGCAGAAGTTTCATAATTTTTTTGTTTTTTGTTATAAAGTTGTTGCACAATTACGTAATTTATGATAAATTTCAAATGTTCAGTTATCAACCTTCAAGTAATGTTTACAAATTTTATTAAAATTCACCCCAATATTACCTAAATCGCTCAAAATCGTCCTCTGAGTTAATGGACTACTTACGACTTAGGAGGACACAGGTAATATCTACCGCTTATTTTAACTTTGGACTAGCTTTAGGGAGTAAGACAAAAGGGGCCTTACCGATCTACGGGCCCTCATCAATCATAATAAGACAATTTATTTATTACGAATTGACCGGTTTCGGCTCACGACGAGGTATCCATTACTCATACATATTGAGGTTTTTCCATTGACATAGAGAGCTATCTGTCTGGTCTTTACCCTAGCTCTCTTAAAAAATGTGCTGCTAGCGTTAATTTCCATTTAGAAAATCTCTTGTTGTTTTGGATAAAAAGCGTAACAAAAACGTCCACGTGTTTAGAATTAATTAACGTCAATAAATTGAACATTTCAACAGGAGAATTATTAAATTTGAAAGAAAAACAATGTTTTTTATTGGGAAATGGTATTTCTCGAAGGCGATTAAGGGTTTTTAGTTTGGTTTGGATGCGAAATTTTTTGGGATTTCTACAAGACCAAGGTTACACACGTGCAGCGATCTTTCACCTTATTTGTGTTGAAAAAACTAGTCTTCGACAAAAAATAGACTTTGGATCAATGAGGTGAAAACTGTTGTTTCTCTATCAATTAATAATCGTTTGTGTGACGGTTGTTGTTCTTTCTATCATTAACAAACAAACAACATTTTTGCAATTAACACTATAAAGGTGATTTCAGTCGATAGTTATGTTCCTACCAGACTTGATCTAAACGTACCTTGCCAAATCGTCCAATATCACCTTAATGTCGATAAAGCAAATAATTTGGCAGTTCAATAAAGAAATAAAGAAAACCTTCCAAAGAATTCACATAGTTTGGGGTTTTCAGACTCTTCAAGTCTGGATCTAAGTTCTAATAGAAACTCAATAGACCTAAGGTGCTATCTTTAAAAACTTTTTTTCTGATATAGAACGGTTAGCACGTTAATTTTGCGTATATCTATCGGTATCTGGAATGTTTCACTGGAAGGGTGGTGGTGCTAGTTGCCCAATTTCGTGCAGTTCCAGCAATCACAAGAAATGCTGGTTAAGCACCAAAGGTGGTGGTCCTCTAAGATTATGGACGACTTGGATAGTGTTGGCGCAATCATCCCTCCGACTTAGGGCGCAGGCGCAATATCGAAAATTAACTCTATTACTAGAGAAACACCCTGTATGTTGTTAATTGTGAATAAATAGAATAGTCAAAGTATACGATATGAGTGAAAGTAAATTTCTTCAACGCTAATTACACATACAAGTAACTAATATTTAATTACCTACAGTTGTTCTACCTTGTACTATGATAACAAAAATAATAATAAATTAAATAGAGAATACGCAAAAAAAAGAGCGAAGCTCACCGTCAAAGGTATATAATTCCGTGAAATCCTGAAGGTTGTTTAAATGTTGCTAATTTGTTTTTAAATAATTTAACATAAAAAAAACGTATACACAAACAATTTAATGGAACACTTTTCCAAGTAGAGAAATTATGCTAATGTTTGGATTAAATGGAACACACTGTGGCTAAAACACAAATAAACGTCTTTACACTTTGAATGTTGTTAGAAGACTTTGTTTTAGATGAGAACAAACATTATTTATTAAACAAAAATTGATGATGGAAGTGGAGGACAGAGAGGGAAATTTAACAATTTCAACTTTCATTTTTTAATTTAATTTGTTTATATTGGTGGGATAAAGATAGAGATATATAGGTATTATAAAACAAAAATAGGTTTTACCTGTATACCAATGGAAATATATAATTTTTTTTTTTTTGTTGGAGTAATTAAGGTGAAGATGGCATTCTATTTCATTTTTGTTTGACGTACTACAAATAGGATGTAAAAGAAAAGAAATTGAAATTTTTGGATGCACTGGTCTAATAATCTATAAATCTAGTGAACTATGAATGGTTAATAAACAATTGATGTTTTGTCGCTTTCTTGAATAAATGTGAAAACTGTCTCTATTTAATTAAACTTTTTTCTCCCTAAATTCGTTTATTCAAGATGTAGTAATTGCAAAATTTTTCGACTTTCTTTTTTCTCTCTCTCTCACCACATTATATACCTACCTACCTACCTACATAATTATATAATTTTCACAAATGTTGCAAATTTACGTCTGGCCTATTTTCTATAATTTTCAAACTCTAATTGCTTTATAGTTCTTGTAATTCTCTATTAAATTGTTTCCGTTTCTAACAATATTTATTGTTAATGTTTTATTAATTATTATTATTGTTTGTTCTTAATTAGTTGATATTATTTATTGTTATTTTAAACAAAACATTTCGTGGATTAATTTTAACGATCAGTTAGATTTTTCAAATAGAGCGCCCATTTGATTATACAGTATGCAGCAACCAACTAGGTACCTAGAAGAAAGCATCGTCTCTTCCCATTCTCATTACTTTCATATAAATTCAGACGAACAGAAACTAGACAGCCAGAAGTGTAAAAACGTAGGTTATTGACGTCACTTATCCCTCAATGTGTTTTAATGTATTACCCCCTCTTATCAGACTATCAGACCTATTATTTTGTAATTAAGCAGAATACTGTGGCACATTTCCACGCAACTGTATCAGACAAAGATCGATATTAGAAATGGGTGGGTTATGATGTCAATAACACATCTAGCTGTCCAATTTTTCTTTATGAGAGTGGATGGTGTTGATACTGTTCGCTATGTACCTATTTTGCTGGCGCATACTGTATATCCCATTGAATTTACTGTCGCTATTGATTGTAGTGACGATGGACGGTTGCTACACCAGTGGCGTATTACTTTATGGGCAAAAAGGGCAATTGTCAAGGGCTCCAACTACCAGAGGTCCCCCAAATTATTAAATCGAGTGTGTTGATTAGTTAGATTTCTTATGAATTACATTTAATTGTTCATAAATGCAGTGGCGTTCCTATCGTTAGTGTTAGCCTGTTCTTTATAAGCATAAAACTTGCTGTTTTTCGACAAAATATTTGAAAAATTACTGTTTTTGATAAGAATATTTGGAAATTTTTGAATGATTTAATGAAATTAGCGCAAAGGTTTCCGTTTTTGAGCAGAATCTATGAAAATTCTCGTACAACCTAGCCAGGGTCGAATCTAAAAGAAAATTTCGGGAAGCGGTTTGAAAAATCGTTGACAAAAAATGTGTCAATAACGTTAGGTTGTAAAAACTTTCGCCACTTTCCTCTTTATGAAATAGCGATTTACGATATACTTTCAAACCCTCAAAAACCCTCTCAGATGCGGCTCTGAGCCTAGCTATCAATTTCCTCCACAGGCACTTCGGTGGAGCGGAAGATCACCTAAACCTCTACTAGCTGAGCTAGTACTTCGAGCAAGACGTAGCTCACCCGTTGAAGTGTGTCTGCCCACACACCTCCACTTCGCATGCAGTTTGAACCACTATTACCACGAATCCAACCGCAATTGACCGCGCCGAAGATAAATCCTCGTGGGCAATCCCCGTACCCATGTATGCAATTTACTTTACTAGTCGGATATTTGGGAACAAAAACTCCCTACCATTTGAGTCTTGCAGGGCTCGACACAAGATGAAGGGGTACCGACAGTTAGTCCAGATAATACTACCCCGCATCATGGTCCTCTTATGAGCAAGTCTCCCCTTTTATCAAAAAAAGTGACAGGTCCTGGACCCTCACGAGACACCGCTAACATCAGCATTACTGAGCATAATCTTGTTTTCCCCTGATTGACTAGGATGGGAGTTAATACACAGTTTTAAGGGACCACATCGATGGTAATCGCCATTCCAATTTCGAAGAGTTACTAATCCTCTCCCGTTGTACTCTTTTTGGCTTGGTTTCCTTTGCCCTTAGAAGAGTCGCAGGTCGAGAGCCCTTTCGAACATCTCTACCACTGATTGTAATTGAATTTGAACGACGCAGATGTACGTAATTGTTATTTGAATTATTAAATTAATTTCATGGAATTAATTCAAATGGTATCATAATAATGATTTTATCTAATTACGAGTATGTACGTCAGTTATTCGTGTAAAATTAATCAAATTAATTTCCATAAGTTATTTTCAACAATTAAATAATGCAAATATTGCAAATTTATTATCTAGTTCTAATAAATATAAACAATCAATTACAGTTCGAGGTCTATAATCAGATGAAAAAATCGATATTTTATCAAAGGTGAACAAAAAAAAAATGTTGATAATAATAATTGTTGTTATCTTGACCTGAGTCGAACAATGTAAAATATATAGACTGTTTCAGTTATGGCTGTATGTGCGTTATTTTAAGAAACAAAACAATAAACTAAAAATTTGGAAAGATTCAGGTCCTCCCTTAACCCTAAGGGCTAACTGGGCTAAGCCCAAGAGCGCTATTGATCTAACAATAAGTGAAAATCAACAACAGTAAAGTATTATATTTATACACAACATGCAGTCTACAGCGTTTATTAATCGCATAATTGCAACAATTAGAAATATACGAAATAGACGAACAGTATAAGAATTCTCATATCTGGGATGTACTCTGCCTAACAACTGTGGCCACTCATAGAATTTAAAAAGGTTAGAAAACCATTCGGTTATTTGATGTTACACTGTAGATTCTTATAGACGCAGTTTATGGGGATAAACTTAAGAAATGTGGTGCTTCCGAAAAATGTTGAGAATCTCCTGGATAGATGGCGTATAAAAGAATAATGTGGTATCAAATGATAGCCAAAATTCCATTGCGGGTGGGAGGTGGTTTGTAAAATGTAAAACTCGTGCAATACAACTTTTGTACAATTAATTGTTATTTTCAATGGCTCCAACATCATTATTATCTTCGGGCCGTAAAGATGATAGGTCCGCCACAAGATGGCACTGGAACGATTCTTACTCAACTGAGTTTTGATTGTCTGAATAACATTTTGGTCTTTATAGGTTATCAAAATGGAGTAACGTTTGGTGGTAAGTGCTCTACTCAATAGATGGAGGGTTAAGGGCAATAGATCAAGATGGCTTGAAAAAGGCCAAACTACCCCTCTAATCTAAGGTAGTATCAATAATAAACCACTATTTATTTGCTTATTCTATTTTATTTCATTAGAGTTTATAGACGATCTAAAATTAATTATATTTAGGAGTATACAGATATGGCGTTTATAATAAGAATATAGGAAAAACTATTAGCACCATTCACTTTTAGGGATTTCCCCATAAGTTAGAATGAGATAAATAGAAAACAAGCGGTATCGATCTCTGTCTGTTAGATTTGTCCTCCGATGTTTCACCCTGTTCTTGACAAACATAGAAGAGATTGTAATGTTTGAAGAAATGTCTAAGAGTGGGTGGTGTCAATAGCTGCAATTCTCAGACGTATTACCCCTTATTTTGTATTTATCTCATTCTAACTTATACGAAACCTCAAAGAGTGTAGTGCTGCTATTTCTTCCTATATGTTCGTATTAGAAACACCAAATCTGTATAGACATTTAACACACATTTATTACTAAACTGTGAACATTTATACACAGTTGAGCTAAAATTGTACTATCTATTACAATTTAATTTTACAAATAATTTGGCACATGAATTCACTTGTTTATATCTTATATTTCTATAAGATACAAAAAAAAAAACATGTAACTATACCCAACTTGCTCACTAATGGGTGTATAACTGATAACACAACTGTACATCCGCTCTTTATTTATAAATCTGTTATACACTATTAGGAGGATATCCTATAATCTACGGATATAAAACGATTGCGCCGATAATACCTGAGTCGCCGCCATTTGTGGTGATTAAATCATCGAGTAGATGGCGGCACAATCGTCTTCTCCGATTATGAACTATCAGCGCAATTGTCTATTTCAATTGCGCCGCATCTGTCCACTCGTGATACTTAAATCAACTAGTAGATGGCGGTACAATCGTCTTTCTATGATTTATGAACTATTGGCGCAATTTTCAATTAAAATTATGATTGTTTAAATAAAACGAATTGCCATAATTTCTTTTTAAAATTATAAAAATCAATTTCAAATTGTTGAAAACCATTACCAAATAAATTCAATAATAATAAAATAATTGTATTTGAAATAATTAAATATTGATACCATTTAAATGAAATCAATAAATATAAAACAATAAATGGTAAAATTGTCCAAAATATTAATGCAATTATTAATTCATTCATATATTGTTGTTTATTATTATTACGTTTTATAATTGGTCCATGTAAAAATTGTCCAGTTTGTTTAAATTCATATAAAATATGTTCTTTATCATACCAACGTTTTATTAAAAATTCTTTTAATTGTTGTTGATTTTTTGGTAAAATCTCTTTATGATAACGTACCAAATGGATTTTAATTGTTTTCGGGAATTTACCATTTAATAAAACAAATTCATTTTGTGGTACTAAATCTGGATAAATTATTGTTAAATCATAAATTGCATCTAATTGTTGTAAATCTAATAAAGTTTTTGTCAAATAAACAAAACCAGTTGTACGTGGATGTAAAACATTCTCATATAATTCTAATTGATGTTGTTTTGCATATTGATCACTTTGTTGTTTTGTTTTTATTGTTAAATCTGTACCTTCTGGGAATATTAATAATGAAAATTTATATGATAAATCATGAATATAATTGCAGAATTTCATAAAAATTAATTCATCTTGTTGCCAACAACGTTTAATATAAATAAAACATGCCAATTGCATCACCCAACCTATGGAAAAACTATCAAAATCTAGCCGTCTTGACTTTAACGCATAAAGCGACATCTACAATTTTTTAATGCAACTAAAATTTACCTGGTCCAGGTATATGACGGATGATATCTTTTAAAATGAATTTGGTAGAATGTTGATAACGTTTCGTACCAACAATACAATGATAAACTGTTGGCCATATAAAATTCCAATCGGTACGTGTACGATGATTCATTATCAATATGGACATTTCATTTGTACGGATTACATCACCTGTTATTTGTATATCACAACCACAAAGTATTTCTAATAAAGCCTAAAAATTTTACAAAATTGATTATGTTTTACGTAGACATTAACGTAAACGTTACCGTTGGATAATATTGCCAATACGTAAATACTACATCTGTACAATAACGATATAATTTATTTGAAATTAATAATAATGGTAATAATGGACAAAATAAACCAACATAACCAGCTAAAATACTTGTATACCATAGAAAACAATAAAGCCAACCTTTAAATAAACCCATTTTGATCCTACATATAATAAATTAAAAGAAATAACGCACGTTTACGCTTACGGTTACGTTAAAATTAACACAAACACTTGTAACACTACATTTTTTTTTTGTTATTTTTTGTATAAATTCTATTGGAAATATGCCCAATTTTATTGTTGATAGTCGTATTTAATGTGAGGGGTTGGAGATTTCATCATCCCGGAATTTATTGATTAAAACTATACACACTACACACTGGAAGCAGGAATGTATCCAGCATCCCAACGAAATATCAGGTGGAAAATCAGCCAATCCGATTGTCGTTTTTTTTTTCAGTTTAAATATAAAATAAAAGTAAAAAAATTAATAAAATATATTTAATTAAAACAACATCACCAGCTCCCATGATGATGATGATGATGATGGTTAACTCGATATAAGGATTTCGAAAATTATTCTTTGATTAACTTGACTGAAATTGTGGGTTATTTTGCAAAAATCTAACCTTTTATAGGGGGTGCGTTTTTTTTAATTCAATTATTATTAATCTTATTAGAAATATTGATTTGTTGGTTGTTGATGTAATTAGAAAATTCAGGGTAATTTTTCAATCCCTTTAAATTTAATTTAATAAAAATTCATACGAATTAAATGTCAAATGTTAGAATCAGGACCGGCTCGAGACATGTATATGCGTACTGTGGAGTTCGAAAAATTCTTGAGTCGGTCCTGCTTAATGGTACAGTTTAAAACATTCCATGATGATCTTAATGCACTCGCCAAAGACCCTACAGTATACACAAAAATGTTGATCTTATAGATAGGATGTAAGAGGATCCTGTTCTGGAAAAGTGCCACAATATTGCATCTGGATTGTGAGTATTTAAGTTCTATGCTGTCACATTAGCCGTTTGTGGTCTCTTTAGGAATTGTGACTCAAGTGTATCTGAAACACTCTGTTTGGCTTAAAGCTGAAATTTTCAGAGGTCTCAAAGCGTTTCGGGACCCGACGCTGATTAGTGTCATGAAGTCATAGGAGTCGTTTTGCTTCTTTAGCCAAAGATAGCCTTAGATATCGTTCTTAGCAAAGCTAACTATCTCTCTAGGAGACTTCATCCCGACTTCAGCAGATGATAGAGTAACATTGTCTAGGTAGATGAGTCTTATGTGAGACAAGACGTCACATTTGCATAATATGTGTTCGGAGGCTTCATTGTCCGATCTGCATCTCTCACTGGACAGCGCCGAGTTAAGAGTCATTTCACCAATCTTGGTTCGTTCCTAATTAGGCCGAGAAACGTTTTTGCCTGTAACATACCTGGACAATGCTTCCAGTGGACTATTTTTGAGTTCCATTCCCACTCACCGATTTCCTGCCCTCTGTGGGTCTTGACTAGTCCAGAGAACGGCTCCAGACCTAGGAATAGAGAAATAGCGTCTGTTCTAATGTCATGGTAAATCCACCATTAGTCGCAATGACCATTTAGGTCCTTTGAGGTAGAAACTCCAATATTTACTACGCACAATGCAGTGCTGTACCATATAGGGAACCAACGGAATTTTAAGTTAAATTAAAGTAAATAAAAACTTCCTGAATGGTCGTTTAGGTAAAAATTGGAAAACTGTTTGGCGACTACCTATAGGTCAGGATTCGAAGAGCAAAAACGGCGTGAACAAAACTTTTACACAATGAGGTCCAAAATCACAGATGCACAAATTTCTAACAATTTAATATAATTTTTATTCTTAACGATAATAAATTGTTTATATTACAGTATAGATTACATTATAAATAAATAATTGATAAACAGTAGAAATTGTCGTTTTTACCAATCAAATTTTGCACCAACACTCCATGTAGGCTTAGCTACTTGACCACGAACAACTTTCGACCATTGTGCACCAACTTCATGACCTTCACCTTTATGTTTAACAGCAGCTGAGACACGTGTATTACCATCCTCACCCCGGCCAACATTTGGATTAAATTCCCAATTACCATCAGGTGAACGACGTACACGTACTAATTCATAATCATCAAAATTATCATCATGATCATCATTGTAATAAGATTCATAGATAGGATTAGCAAAAATTACAGTTGCCAAAAGGGCTAAAACTACTAAAACCATTGATGTATTTTGGAAATTCATTTTCTGAAAGTTTTCAACTTCTATATCGAGAGAAATTTATGAAAATTGTACCTTTAGACTTACTCTATTCCATAGGTGAGTAGGGGTTACTGAAATTTTTGCAATTTGCTTACAGACAATTCAGAAATGAACTGATGCTGTGATTGAAATTGAGATGCAATTTATATTTGAATTATTTATGGGGGAATAACTTACGTCTGGTTAATTCCTGAGATAAACCTTTTATGGATTAGGTGTTTCACTTAAATTTTATTAAGTACGGAAATTCCAATGCATTTTTGAATTACAATAGAACGTTTTAATGTTGCAATAGTCCAACTTTAACCTTAACGCTCTGTTATCAGTATCGAATTTATCGTTTTTTTGCGAAAAAATTACAATAGATTGGTGGAAAATTGTGCTATAATTAACAAAAAAAATTAATTTTCAAAGTTGAACAACAATTTCTAAAAAGCGGGGATTTTGTCATTAATTGATTGATCGATTTCAGTAAAGAGGATTTCATAAAAATAAGGATAGTTGAGCATATTTTGATTTGATCTCCTTATAGAACTGTCTTTGTTGACCATCTCTAGCTCTGCTAATAAAGCACTGTAAAACATAGAATACTTGCATTAACAGGGTCTTGGTTTCAGTAAGTTTTTCAGTCTTAGTTATTGAAGACGAGCTCTACTAACACTCTATTAATACTTTCCAATACTTAGGTCGAGAAGCTTTCAGCATTCTTAAGCAAGTAGACAATAATTTTTTAGCCTGTTGCATGCTTGGACAGTGACTCCACTGGAGCATTTTTGCCGTCTATTCCCACGCATTGGTTTCGTGTTTCTTGTAGCTCTTAGCTAGCGCACAGAAAACCTCCCGGACTTATAAGTGGAGTCATAGCGCATGCTCTTCCAAGATCAGAGGCTATTTAGTTTCCAGTGGACCCTTGATACTCTAGCACCGATGCTAGAGGAAGTTAATTGCCATTTATGAAGACTAGCTCTATTAAAGCTATGTTAATGACAATTAGTTTTTAAAGTATAAATGGCAGTTGCTTTGGAACAGCATTACGTGTCGTTTGCTTCTTTGAACTGACAGCAGAAATGTTTAAGTTCATGCGTCAATTAATAAATTTAGTCAAATCGTCTTCAGAATCCTAACTTTAAATTCCTTATAAATCCATATATCTGCCACGTTATCATATTTTTGATCCTCCAAACTTCTTATGTCCGCTCCTGGTTACGTCCCTCTAGATTTTTAGATCTTCAATAGTTTGATCTTGTGTGTTATACAAATAAAATCTATAAGATCTTCTCCATCGCTGTATGTTTTGTACATTTACAATTAAACAGAAAAACTTTGACCACGTAAATAATTATCGCGTAAGACTGAAACTGTATGTAAATCTATTGGATCACTATGCTTTTATTGCTGCATTTTTCAAAACACACTAACAATACAAAAATAAGCCAAAACTAGTTTAAATTAGTACATTAAATAATAAGAATTGTGTTGCATGTAGTTCCACGTGCGAGGCAACCTCTCACCCCAAAAAAGTACAATCTGGAATAGAAAACGGCCCCCTTTCTAATTATGCAGTGAATAGATAAAGATAGAAAATTTGCAGTAGAAGGGAGGCAGTAAAATGCGTCTCTTATTAATTTGGAATTGCGGAACAATCTATAATTTGATTAAATACAAGGTTACTATATAGCACTGGTGGCGCATTATAGGGTCATTAGGTGCCAGGTAATTCTAAATTTGGGGGTTGTAATGTAAAACCATGAATTTCCAGAGATTTTGCACTAAATCCATCAAAAGGGACGAAAAATGCCAAAAATGTTGATCAAAAATCGGCAAATTTTGCACCCATTAGGAAGAATGGATCAAAGGTGAGTGACATCATAAATTCTCGCATCAAGATAACTAATGAATACACTCGACTGAATAATTTGGGGGTCGCCTGTTAGTTGGGGCGTTTGGCAATTGCCCTTTTTGCCCATAGAGTAATACGCCACTGTTCATCAAAGTACTTTGGACAGAAAATGAATCATGGGATTACAATAACTTCACTTTAAAAATAACAATTATCGTAATCTTAATGTAAAAGATCTAGTTCCGTTTTCTTTTAATATTGTTTTAGTATATTGACCTCAACCACATATTTCCTCTTTCGATGTAAAATTTTCCAAATGATTCGAGAATAATAAACAAAAATTTGGCACAATTTTTTAACCACCATAAATCTTTTTTAAATTGTTGAAAACAAAACTAAAACCGATTTAAACAAATAATTGTTATTTTTAATTGATTTGATTTCTTATCAATTTGTACTTTGAACATACAGGATCTCATTTCTTTAAAATAAGATAGACTAAACTGTAAAATTGATAACATGTCTAGCTGGATATTTAATTCACGCAAACAACGAATGTTGAATAAATGTCTAGAGGATGGGGGCGTTTATCAGAAATTTGTGTTATCACGTTTTTTTTGGGTAATTCTCTACACACACATGTCTGTTATTCTACTCTCTATATTATTTCCATTATTATTGTTTTGGACATTGATCCGGATATTCTATGATAATCGTTCTTATTCTTAAAAAAGAGTGACTAAAATGGAACGAAATTCCTTAGATACACGCCTTTTTTCCTCTTAAAAACTAAGGGCCTATGCACACGCGCGCTTATCGCAACTAAACGCAACTAACACGTTCTGCAAATGTGGTGCAGCTTTGCGCACGTTCATGAATTGTCAAACGTGCAAATATATCGATACAGATGCGCTGCAATTGCGAATTTTTCATCAGAGACTCGTCAACAATAGTTGTAGTACTAGTAGTAAGATGGCGTTGGTTGAAGCTTTGCTCGTTTCTAACGCACTACAAATTGCAGTTAGCGTGTAGTAAAAGACGTCGTCTGTATATAGGCCCTAAATAAACAAATGCCTAATAAGTCGACTAGATCGTATAAACCTTGAGATTTTCTAATAGTACGTGACGTCCGGCATGGATACAGAAACATCCAAATAACAGACAGCTGAACCCTTGTCCCATCAATCATACCATATTGAATAGAAACACATTCATTATAACAAACTAATCAACAAAATAATATTAATAATAATAATAATAATAATAATAATAAAATATTCCAATTGATTTACTTGAAACTTAAAAATCAATAATAACAAAGAAGCCATAGAAATGCACATAGTTCATGCCCCTTTTTCTATATCTAACCCTTATATATAAAAATTAAATTAAGTAGGTATATAACAGAGAATAAAGTATATAAGGGCCGAATATTCTCGAATATTAACGATTATGACAAATTTAAAAATAATATATGCATAAATTGAGATGAACATTGCCTACTTCTGCTTCCTCTTCTTGTTCGTCTATCTTTCTCCAACATATTGTTGTAAATGATTGTATTAAACAAAGATAACACTATTATTATTACTATTATTATTGAATTTGTTCCTATTTAACAGACTACAACAACACTCGGTGTATTTACATTATTTTGAAACGTGCCAGAGTTGTTGTAGTAGCTGCTGCTAGATAGTACCGCATGATTGTTTTAACCGGGCTATAAAGTGTCATTAACAACAATTAATTCTGTTTATTTATTAATTAAATGGATGTGTTGGATATTATTGTACGGAATTACGTAAAAGACTATTGGGATTTATCTTAAAATTCTACAAATTTTTTCCAAATACATCACAATCAATTATTTTTGAAAAATTTCAATTTTTTGGGATTAATACATTGTGTTATCAATAGGTAAGTTAATCTGTAGGATAGTTAATCGTAGAATAAATAAAACGTAGTTTAATAATTGATAAGATAAGGATCTTTAGTTATTTTTTGATTAAATCTAATGAGTTCTACCGATTATCCAGTTAAACAAACAGTGGCGCATTATAGAAGTCATGGGGCCCCCCCAGGCAATTTTTATTTAGGGGGCGTCTTTTTGAGTATTGTTGAATTCAGTTAATTTTCTTAAAGGTAAACAACTTTAAATAACAACAGTTATTAGGGGGGTGCGGCTAACACCGGCTAACACCATCATGGGGGTGCTACCCAAGATTTTCAAACAACTGCAAGCCCACTTTAAACCGATCCTTTCTTATAAGTTGAGGAATTTCTAAATCTTACACATTTAGGGGAAATCTTAGAAAATTACTGGAAGGAACTGATAGCGCTTTTTGTTTATTTACAATTTAGCGGTGTCGCCTTGACCTTTGCACTTGCATTTTGTAAACACAAATGATAAAATTGAATGAAATTTAAGGCGCTATAGCTGTCTGGAGCTTCTTTTGGTCCTTTCTAATGTCCCCTCGGTGGTGTAGTGGGTATTTTGGGATGCACGTGTTAGAAATTATGCGCTATTTTTAACAAAAAATAAAAAAACGAAATTTATTAGAAACATGAGGGTATTTTAATGGGCGACATTTCCTGTTTACACCGACTCATCATTTGATAAATATTTTAGTCAATCAATGGGTAACTCATAAACTAGATGTGTTACATACTGGCGTAAAAAACATCTAATTTATCAATTACCTATTATCAAACTTATCGATTATTTGACTTTTCTTTTGCCGAAGATCATGTACTGTTTACGTGACTGGTTGTCATTAGTTAGCTCGATTTATAATCCGAAATTGTTGTTGTAACCTTTGATTCTTAGATTGCCTTTGATTAGATTAAATCGACTTTCTCCTGTTAAAATATTTTTGGAGATCTTCTTTGAAGTACGTATAAGTCAAGGCTCAATTTTGGCGACGTCGGCTAGCTAACCTTTACATAATTATTCATAAAATCCAAAAAAAAAAATGATGAAATATCATATGGCGGACTAGTGACAACCCTAGGGCCATATTTCTGTCTAACAAATGTGAACTTTGGTTCATTGCTTCCAATTATCATAGAACCGTTTGGATTTCTCAATTTTACATTGAGACTTTTACGTCAGAAAGAAATCGAATTTGTGGTAATTCCATACATTAATCAAATTTTTAATATTCTCTGAACATCTGTTTTTCACAATTTTATCACCTGGAGTGCCAAAAATTGCCACTTTATTCGGATAATAGTGTCAAAGACTGGTTGTCAAATTATTAAACTTAAAAAAATAAATCTGAAAGATACAGTTTGAACAGCAAACTGTACTAATTTGTTCTTTTTTGGAAAAGCTGGCACTAGGTGCTAAGTTAAATCTTGCAACAGGCGCCAAATACACGAAGTCCGGCTCTGTCATTCTATAAACAGAAAAAAATGGATCATTATTTTTTTTTTGAGAAAATAGACTAGGCTCTAAGTGCTAAATTATATTATGCCACCGGCGCCAAGTGTTCCAAGTCCGGTTCTGCTATAACCACGAAAAATTGATTATTATTTAGAACCGAACAGTTTGAATGTTCAATTTATTACAAGATGAATCAGCAGAATTTTTTCCCAAATACCCTTGATAATTACCATGATTCATCTTACAGTTAGTCCAACAATTTAACGAATTTTTGAAAGGAAAACGACCGGTTAAAGTACACAGTTTTGCATAATAAAAGCGTCGTTATCTAATTATTTTTTAGTAAAAATTTCATCATTCTTATCAGAATCTATTGGTTAATTATTCTTGATAAAATTGTTAACTTTCATTTTTCTTTTGAATAAAAACGATTGCGCTGCTATTACCAGAGTCGTTCTAAGTCAAAAGGCGATTGCGCAAGACGAATGGTGGCGCCATCGTTCCGTCAACTTAGGAAGACTTGATCGGCGCAATCGTCACCGCTATTTTACACCCATACTGTATACATATGTTGGCTAATCACGTCAAGGTTATCAGTTCACCATATTTTATTTTTTTTTTTGGGCAAAAAAATCATTAAATAAAAATATTAAAGAGATAATCAATCGTTTTATAATTAAATGAAATTTATTTTAATTCATAACTTTGAAGAATCTTAATTATACAAGTAGTGTTTGCTGGATAAGTAGAGTGTAAGTTTTTTTTTTATCTTTTTTTGTAAATTCTCCCTATAATTGCTGATAGTAGCAACTGTAAGGTTTGCTACTCTATTTTCAATAACTGATAATTAGAAAAGTCAATCGATTTTTTCCGTTGATTTGATGAAATTTGCGGTATATACAGGCTGTCTCGATTGAAACGAAATTAGTATACTTTAAGGGCAAACTGGACTTTAGATATAGCCCATAACACTGTTTGAGTCACATGTTAAACAACTGGATGCGAGAGAGAACGTGGTTAAGGGTCTTAGATCGATGATAATCGCGCGGTTTCAATTATCGCGTTAATCGCGTTAATCGCGTTATTCCTATATTTTAACAGTTTTAATTAATTTTTTTTCTGTTTTATATTGTTTCAGTGCTAGCAAACATGTCAAGTACAATGTCAAATACTGAAGTACAAACAATACCAAAGAAAGAATGGTATTTATTAGATAATAATGATGGTAAACGTTTCCATCGTTTAGTACGTACAACATCATTAGAGAAAATACGTCGTTTTAATACATTTATATGTTCACAACAATATTATATATTACCATCGATATTATTATGGTTGAAAACATCACAAAATAGTTTACAAACAACAATTGAAAAAACAATCTTTTTATTCCGTTCTATAATATTTATATCAACAATATATAAATTATATAAAATTGATTTTAAATCAAATATAAAATCAATTTTATTATTATTATATAAACAACAATTACAATCGAAATTATTATTAAAATTGTTTATGTATACTATATGTATTGTATTGTTATTACAAGTATGTTTATGTTTTTATTTATTTGTATTGAAAGGTGTAACAAATGGTTTATTATTTTTAATATTTACATGGTTCTATGTTAATTATTTACATTATAAAACTGTTCATTTCTATCATAATAAACAATTAGAATATAAAAAATTGTAAATTGTCTTACAATTTTGTTACAACAATATTTATTAGTTTTTAAAGGCTGATAATCTCATAGAATTATGCCATAACTGTATATTGATTATTATTATTATTATTATTATTATTATTAATATTATTATAATTGTATGTAAAGATAATAAAAACGATGTTTTGTATTTTGTGTCTTAATTGATACTTACCTATTACTGTAATTATTGTGTAAAATGATTGAAAGATCTGTGTTTCTGTGTTACGAAATATTGGTTTTATCATTTTGTGAATTTGGTGTAAACATTGTCAATATTTCAAGGTCAAACAATTTGCAATATCTAATTTTTTTATGATGTAATTCTACCTTATTTATCTTGTTATTTAGATTAGGTTGTCGAATTTTATCTCTTTTATTTAAAATTAATTATTATTTGTTTATATACATAATTCTTTTGAGTCAAAAACTGTCTTGGAATATCGTTAGTCTCTGAAACGATAATTAACTTAATCTAGCATGGGTGCTAGAGAATCAGGGATTCCCTGGAAACTAAATAGCCGATGACCTTGGAAGTATGTGTGCTATGACTCCACTTATAAGTCCGGGAGGCTTTCTGTGCGCTAGCTAAGAGCTACAGGAAACCCGAAACCAATGCGTGGGAATAGAGGGCAAAAATGCTCCAGTGGAGTCACTGTCCAAGCATGAAACAGACTAAAAAATTATTGTCTACTTGCTTAAGAATGCTGAAAGCTTTTCGACCTAAGTATTGGAAAGTATTAATAGAGTGTTAGTAGAGCTCGTCTTCAATAACTAAGACTGAAAAACTTACTGAAACCAAGACCCTGTTAAAGCAAGTATTCTATGTTTTACAGTGCTTTATTAGCAGAGCTAGAGATGGTCAACAATGACAGTTCTATAAGGAGATCAAATCAAAATACTCTCAACTATCCTTATCTTTACGAAATCCTGTTTATTGAAATCGATCAATCAATAAATGACAAAATCCCCGCTTTTCAGAAATTGTACTTCAACTTAGAAAATTAATTTTTTTTGTTAATTATAGCACAATTTTCCACCAATCTATTGTAATTTTTTCGCAAAAAAACGATAAATTCGATACTGATAACAGAGCGTTAAGGTTAAAGTTGGACTATTGCAACATTAAAACGTTCTATTGTAATTCAAAAATGCATTGGAATTTCCGTACTTAATAAAATTTAAGTGAAACACCTAATCCATAAAAGGTTTATCTTAGGAATTAACCAAACATAAGTTATTCCCCGATAAATAATTCAAATATAAATTGCATCTTAATTTCAATCACAGCATCAGTTCATTGCTGAATTGTCTATAAGCAAATTACAAAAATTTCAGTAACCCCTACTCAACTATCGAATAGAGTAAGTCTAAAGGTACAATTTTCATAAATTTCTTTCTATATAGAAGTTGAAAACTTTCAGAAAATGAATTTCCAAAATACATCAATGGTTTTGGTAGTTTTAGCCCTTTTGGCAACTGTAATTTTTGCTAATCCTATCTATGAATCTTATTACAATGATGATCATGATGATAATTTTGATGATTATGAATTAGTACGTGTACGTCGTTCACCTGATGGTAATTGGGAATTTAATCCAAATGTTGGCCGGGGTGAGGATGGTAATACACGTGTCTCAGCTGCTGTTAAACACAAAGGTGAAGGTCATGAAGTTGGTGCACAATGGTCGAAAGTTGTTCGTGGTCAAGTAGCTAAGCCTACATGGAGTGTTGGTGCAAAATTTGATTGGTAAAAATGAAAATTTCTACTATTTATCCTGTTATTTATTTAATATCGTAATGTTGATCTATACTGTAATATAAACAATTTATTATCATTAAAAATAAAAATTATATCTGTGATTTTGGACCTCATTTTGTAAAAGTTTTGTTCACGGCCTTTTTGCTCTTCGAATCCTGACCTATAGGTAGTCGACAAAACAGTTTTCCAATTTTTACCTAAACGACCATTCAGGAAGTTTTTATTTACTTCAATTTAACTTGAAATTCCGTTGGTTCCCTATATGGTACAGCACTGCATTGTGCGTAGTAAATATTGGAGTTTCTACCTCAAAGGACCTAAATGGTCATTGCGACCAATGGTGGATTTACCATGACATTCGAACAGACGCTATGGCTCTACTCCTAGGTCTGGAACCGTTCTATGGGCTAATCAAGACCTACAGAAGGCAGGAAATCAGTGAGTGAGAATGGAGCTCAAAAATAGTCCACTGGAAGCATTGTCCAGGTATGTTGCAGGCAAAAATCGACTATTTGCCCAAGAAGCTTCTTGGCCTAACTAAGAACGGACTAATTGTAAGTCTGGTAATGGGGCTCTGCCCAATGAGATACTATCTCAAAAATCTGGGCAAATCAGACAGTGAGAGATGTAGACTATGCGGATTGGACAATGATGCCCCTGGACACATGTGACATCTTGACTCATATAAGACTTACTAGTGGGAATTAGGTCTCCCAGAGGAATAGTGTAATGAAAAAGCACATGGACCACATTATACGACAGCAACTCTTAATCATTTAGAAAAATTCACTCAAATACTTATTCGTAGCACAGCCTGAATCATTATAAAACCACACGTGACTGCTGTATATTGTACAACAGTAATTGTGCATTATTTATGGGTTGTTTATTCGCTTTGCAAATACTTTAGTCCCACAGTATAGCGTTTATTGGAGCGAATTGCACTACTAACTTGCGCATTTCATCCTCTTATTGCTTTGTGTAGTGTTCCATTTTGAGTTATTATTAATCTCAAGTATTTGTATTCCATACAAAACATATACCAACTTCTGTGTGTGTACTAACAATAAGTTGTCTTGAATTAATAATACTTTGTAGGAGTCGGTGTATTATATCACATTGAATAGACAATTTTTCTAATATTTAGTACGCATTTAATGAGTCTTTTGTATTGAAATCGATCAAAGTCTTTGTTGTTTTGTTTTCTATCAACTTCAAATGGGTTTTGAAGTATCTCTGTTCTTTGATGTCAATATAACCGCTTAAATATTACATGTTTAAACTAGTACAGTGTCGGATTGAGGCACATTGTGACAGAGTGATCGTCCTCCTCTCTATCTATCACTCGAATTAGCATTGCAGCAACACGAACGAACGCAAACGTTCTCAATTCGTTCATGCTCAAATTCTTGTTTATTTGTGTTCGTTTATGTTCGTTCGTTAGTTGTGAACACCTTCTTAATACTCTTGATCTTTATTATAGTTTGGTTGTGTGAAAAATTGCTGGTTTTCTGTGTTCGACCGGCGCATCCACCATTTTTACAGTGTCCTAAAGTAACATTTATAATATTCGGGGAAACAAAAGATAAAATATTGATAAAAGAAGAAAATTAAGCATTAATTTGTCTAAAACTATAGGAAAATAAGTGGGGCATCAATATAGATACCTATTACGGTCCTGATATCAATGAAAATAAAGATATGTCATGGCGCATGCGTTCTTTAACCAAACGACTAGATATATGAGGTTTATTTTGCTATTTAAATGTAAAATAAATCCACATTTAACAAATAACTCAAATCAATTACAAAAAAAAAGAGAAAAACATGTTTTTTTTCGATTTTTTAAACAAAAAATTATAGCATAACGTCTAACTAAACGGTCGAAGATACAGTTGATTGAAAACAGACATACTACACAAATCAAGTGGTTGCAAGAAGGACCAACTCAATTGGTGTACATAAGGTAGAAGAAGATCAATAGAGAGAAAAAAGACGTATGTCGGATTAGTCGGGGACAACGATCTACATTAGTAGTATACCTAGCAGTATTTGGATTCTTGATTTATAACCTCTTTTTTGACGATTTTATAATTATAGCACTTTTTCCTAGATTAAACATATGCAACCAGCTTTTTCTGTTATTTTAAAGGTGGCCATTCACGTGCGATCTAACAGACCAAATAGCGTTTCGCGCAGATACAAAACTCGCCGTGTGTGAGGAAGTACAGATGGATCCGCAACGTCAAGCCACCCATATTATTATGTTTGATAAAATGAGAGAAAAGTTGACAATACACTAGAAATCTAGTAGGCCGTGTTTGTTGTTGTTTTTAATAGTGACTGCGCATGTGTACATAGTTTAAATTTCGCATCGGCCGTGTTCGTTATCGTCTGTAATTTGACAAATTTATCAATTTCTAATGCAGTAAGTCTCCAAGGCGCATGTGTCACTATTAAAGACGACAACGAACACGGCCGATGTGACATTTTAACAATATACACATGCGCAGTCACTACTAAAAACGACTAAAAACGCATATCTGGAAGAAAAACACACGAGACCGACTCGTCAGTGTATGATCCGCTCGATTTGGACTGAGAAGCTCAAATAGAGTCGTGTAAACGGCAACTTCAGCGCAAATGGATCGCCACCTTTACGGTCGACATCTAAAAATGCACATTTCCAAATCTACTCCCGCTAGATTCGTAGATTTTTATAATTTCCAACGTTCATCTCTAGGGAAATCGATTAAAAACTGTATTACTATTATTTGAAAATTCAAACTGAATTTACATTATTGTCTTTTTTCAACATTATACGCATGCCTGTAATTTTCCCTAAATTTCCACAAATACACAATCTATCTTTGTCTATAGATTTCCGTCAAAAACCACCTGCAATATGCTTACAATAACAGTAACAACGACGCGTCGTAACCAAAATAGAGCTTTTAATAGAACATTGTGTTGTTGTTGTTGTTGTTGTTGTTATTGTTGATAAAGTATCAATATTGTACTCGTATTGTAGAAAAAAAAAAGAAAATTCTACATAATCGCCAATATTTCCATCTTCTATCCTCTACTAATAATAATAATAATAATAGAAAATTATGCGCACGCATTTCCCAGACAACATTGAAAAGGGGTGTATTTTTGTAACAAAAATTCGCATTTAGTAGTAGTCATCCGTACTCTTTCTAACTATATCTATCTCTTTTTTTTTTACACATATTAACAAATAAAAAAAAATAAAATATAGGTATAATACGTATATAAAGCATAGTTCAGTTGTAAATAGAATGGGTTAGCGTTTTGTTTTCAATTACGTGTCATATTTATATAAACACACTGTGATAATAAACAGTAAGGATAATGTGTGTATAGAATGATAATAATAATAATAATAATAATAATAGAGGGTGGGAAGGATTTATCAACGGATACGGGGTGCAATCTTCATAACTTCCATCCATACCGGCTTCTATCCATAAGAAAAAGGGTGTTAATTAAAAATCAAGTGCTCTGGCTTTTATAATAATAATAATAATAGTAATAATA
>JAZBGY010001392.1:0-22313 GCA_037414755.1 Lydus trimaculatus | reverse complement strand
TCAGATCGTAAAAAAAACATTTACATGATGTCCTGTAAGGGTTATTCTATCACTACATTGCATTTTTTTTTAAATTTATCGATACAGTCATATACCCTATTTAGTAAAAAGTAATTTGATACTCACCTGATCTCCATACTATCTGATGGTCCTATACTTAGTGATGGACATTCGAATCAGTAATCACTCGTTTGATCTAAAACAAATAGAAATCCTCTTTTAAGTCTTACAGTGTTTGGGAGTATTTGGCCATTACTAGATTAGCTTTAGAGGGCACCCTAAGTGAGGAAAAACTTAAAATTATAAATAATAATCAATAATGTCAATAAGTAAAATCAAAAAAATTGACTAAAACTGATTAAAACGTGCGCCATCTAGCGTGCATTTCGAGAAATATCAACACAATTGGCAACATTGTATAACTTTCAACAGTTTCCATTGATATTTGCGGCGTTAGGGGGGCTCTGTTTTAGACCTAATCTACCGGTATCTATCAAAAAATTTGGATAAAAGTCAGTATTTTAGGGTCGCCTTTGTCGTCCCAGCACAAAAGATTTGGGTTGTTGAGCGATAAACCTGACCGTACGATTATGAGTTTTTTACAAATTTTCTGACCGATATCGGGAGAATACGTATAAATAAAACCCTTTAGGTAGAGAAAATCTTAAAATTATTGATAATAAATTATTTATTTAGCAATAAACATTACAAAAACTTGTTGGGAACGTCGCAAATGTCGATCTAATGAAGGTGACAACATGGCAAATGACATTTTTACGGGTCTTCAGGGTTGAAGTCAGGATCACAATGTCAATTATTTCATGAAATTTTAGTAAATTTCAAGCCGATTAGTTTAGAAAAAATTATCCACCTATAACCAATGGCCATTTGCATACATGAATTGACATGGTGATCCTGACCACCGGTGCACATGAATTCCGGTCCACATAAAGTCTTTTACCTGTGCGAGAACTTGGGTCCGTTAATCCTAGACTCGAATTCCGGTCGAGGTAAAAATTGGCCTCTAGGGCGACACCCGAATTCATAATCTTTTTTACCTGCACACAAACTCCCGTCAAGATTAAAAATACATGATCATAAAATTATAAAATTAAAATATATGAATGTTCTATTTCAAGGAAAATTATTTATTTTTGAAGTAGTTTTGGCCTTATTTTAGGCCATCATCAGCAAACTACAAATTATTAAATTAATCAAATTAAATAATATATATAATAATATATATATTGTTTTCTATTTTGCGTCTATTGTACGGTACCCGACAATAACGGTGTATGATAATTAGCCTATCCGATACCTAGGTAAAAGGGGCACATAAAGACGCCAGGTACCTGAAGTGATTAAGTCCTCTGGACCGGAATTCAAGTCATGGATTATATCAATAAAAATTTTCTCGAACGGAATTCGTGTCCAGATTATTATTAAAGATTAACTTAGACCGGAATTCGAGTGCGTCCCTGACCACAACCCCGAAGACCTGTAAAGTGCAATTTGCGACGTTGCCGCCAATGTTTATTGTTAAATAAATTATTTATTATTAATAATTTCAAGTTTTTCCTCACCTAGGGGGTTTCTTTTAGACATGATCTGCCGATATCTGTCACAAAAATTTGAAAAAAAGTCAGTATTCTAGGGTCGCCTTTATCTACCTTTCACCGTTCTAAGAATTCATCTAATAACATCTCTGAAAATTTGGAAAATAATCAATTTTCTAGAATTTCTCTTGTTTGCCTATAAACCAGGAATTTTAAAACGGTCTGACAACACGGCGTTCTGTGCATAGTTACATGTGGTTACATATGTCAGATACGAAATCTGAGCCGGAATTATAACCTCAACATTTTTTCTAGATTTGTTCTTTTTCACAAAGAATGATTAGAAAAGCACAAAAATTCAACGAACATTACCAAAACAAAACTCAATAATTTACGACTGATACAACTACTTAAAAAAATTAAATTATTCTAGAAAATTTTACGTTCTTACATTACAAATTTTTTTCTCCTCATTAGGCTTGCTTTCAGGTCACATTTTTTTGCCATTTTTGTTTCTCATCAAGACAATGAAGAAATGAAAACACAAAACACCCAAAAAGAAAACACTCAAATCAATTATTGAACTTTTAAAACTAAATAAATGAATTTTAAAATGGCGACTATCAACGAATGCGATTCTGATGACTGATGAGTATCAAACACGCATGCGTTCTGGTTATGCCTGCTACAGACTGTCGTCGCTCGGCTTTACTCCACGTCCGTCGAATGACATGCGTACGCTGTTACAATGCATGTTTCTTTATAGCTCCAATCGCCATTTGCGTACGCTGGGCGCCCAAATATTAAATAATATACGTTTAATAAAAGTGTAAGACTAAATAGTATCTTAAAGCACAAGTGTCAGAAGTCGACAATTATTGCACGAGTCCAAGTTTGGGAAACGAGCAGCGAAGCGTGAGTGCTCTAAAGGACGAGTACAATATACGACTTATGACACAAGTTTTTTTGTACTATTTCTTCTATTTTGCCTTTTTTTTTTGTCGTTTTTACACAAAAAATTGAAATCTTGTAGTTTAGGGAATTTTGTGGTTTGGTTTGTGTATTTTTGATCCAGAAAAATTTCTAGAGGTCTGTCTGGAACAAAAATATACAGATTGAGAACTAGGTCACCGTGGAGACACGCCCGCATCATCAACTCGTGCGCCGTCCTAATATATAACGACGTATGAACTCTATTGGCTGATGTGAAACCCCCTCCGACTAACCGGACATCGGCAAAAGTCGGGCATGTTACCAGCATGTATATTTTTGATCCAGAATTAAAATACACTACATTATTTCAATTATATCTGTTCTGCTTACAAATTTACTATCTTTGAAGTTTCACTTCTAACGCGCGTGGCGACCTCACACCCTCTTTTAATTTATTACTAGCTGATTGCATTTTAACATCCACTGTTGATACTGTAAATTTTTGTTTATAACTTTAGTCAAAAAACGTAATAGAATCTTACAAACTATACATTAAAATGATCTTCACAGCAATAGAAGGAAGATTTGAACGAAAGTGGTTGTTTATCTGTGCACCACGGTGTTTAATTATTATGTGCACCACTTTTTCCTTAAACTTTGTATTCTCGGCACAGGAAAAAATATTTCTCGGGAGTAGCGACAGTGGTATTTTTACATTTAGGAACAATACAATATTCACTCATATTTAGATATGCTTTTGTTATACTTTATTAATTATCTCAATGTAACTGATGCTCTCAACGACAATAAAGTGTTTTTAAATTCAAAAGCGCGCAATCATGTCTTGGATCGTGCAGCGTGACGTCACTTACGCTAGTAGTGGCAAATAGCGGGAAAGTATCAAATTCGAGCTTCAAAGCACTGTAAATCGGTCACTTTTAAAGATATTTCAATTCTTTTTATTTTTGTTCATTTCAGAATTCTTAAGACTATGATTGAGCTTATACTAAAATAAAAATGGAAACTTCCTAATTACAAACTAATATTACTACTATTTTCTTGTCCATAAAATAGGGTCGAACTAACCATCAACGTTGCATCAATGGGTGTCTACAATAGTAAACATCTTTAAGAATGTAAACGCCTTTCTCTCTTTATATCATTTTAACTTATTTGACTGTCGTAACATTGATTGATGCTTGTCTATTTTCTAAGCATTTCCTAGTATTGTGAATCGACCAGTATAACACTAGATACTGAATTTACTGTACAAGGGGTAAAAAAAGTGATGCCAAAATCGTCATACTAGTAGGCCCTAACTAAGCGGGGGGATTGTCTTTTCAGTTGTTTTTCATGACTATAGAAAACTTAAGAATTTTCAACTGCAAATTTTACCAAGATTTATGGAAAACTTATAATATATTATGTGAGGTATCAATTAATCCTGTGTTACTGAAGATATTCATTTGTTATCACCGAAAACTAAATCATTAATTATTTGGTGAAGTAAATATTGCAGTTCAATCTTTGAATTAAATATATTAACATAAAATTAAAAGTTTCATATGATTATGATTATTAATACATCTATGTGTACTTGTAGGCTCTACAAATCAGTACAATACATTAATCTTAAATATGTTATTTGGTCTTTTATTACAATTATTCAAATTTAAACCAATTAAAATATTTGAATATGAGAGCATAAATCGTATTTTCGCGCCATTTACTTTGTAGTTTCCACCCGAGATACAGAGGTCGCTCAAAAAATTTTCTCCAACTATTAACATTGAGGTATCCATTCTCTTAGTATCTATTTTCTGTGTTTTAACATTTACCGACGCGACACCGACATGACAACGACAGCGACATCAGGCCAGAGTATCGATACCGACACGACCTCGGCGATACATTTGCACATTGCAACCGACTGAACCAACACAACACATGTCGTAGTAGTGAATTGTCGTCCAGAAACAGCCATTTTTCCAAAAAATATCATAGCACTCACAAAAAACAAACAACATTTCAAGTCGGCCGACGACATGAGTGGACAGACTGCTACCCAGACGTCGGATACTCTTTACCCCCACCATGCCTTTTTTTGTCTAAGTTTCGAGGCCTTTTCTATTACCAACATAACAGATTTTAAATATAAATATTGATAAATATAACCGAATAAATTACAGACAGTGGTTAAAAATAGTGGTTTGATTATAATATCTGCTATTTGATAATAGAAAACGTTATTCTCATCTCATATTGCCATTTTTACAGCGTTTAACGTAACATAAAACTAGAGTATAACTGTTAGGTTGGTAACGAAAAAGGCCTCGAAACGCCAAATTTCAAGTCAAGTTTATCTCCTATACTAAAGCATTGAGTGTCCGACCCCTGCTGCTACCTGCGTCCACCGACATTGGTATCGTTGTCGTGCCTGTGTCGTGTCGGTAAATGTGAAAACGCCCTATAGGCAAAAAAAAAATGTTAATTGTGGACATTTAATCTACCAAAAGGAATAAAAATCTGTCTTTTCACAAAAACACTCCATTCGGTATATGTGAACACGCCTTTAGCTTACAACTGTTTGTAACCAGTACGCATGCGTATTTCATCCACATCAGAGCCAACTTCGCGCCAGTCATCCGTCATTATAGTCTGTTTAGTTTTGGAAGCGTGGTCGCGTGTTACAATGGTTTGTGTGGCGGGTGTGCATGTGGGTGTTTGCATGTTATTTTAATAATAAACAAAAGGGCGAAAATGTGATTAAAAGAAAACTGTGTACCGACAAATATGAGGAGAAAAAAATTCACAATGGCAGAAGTCTCGAGTAAGTAGAATTTCCTCGAATTATTTCATTGTTTAAGTAGTTGTGTTGATCATAATTATTGAATTTTCTGTGAGTAATATCGGCAAATTCTCGTATTTTTGTTAAAAATAATTTTGATTCTTCAAATAATTCTAGAAGAAAGTGAGGTTCAGGTTTCGTATCTGGAACGTGTCTCCAAACAATCAACACAGTGTTGCCAGACTATTCTAAAATTCCGGAATACACGATCCGGTTGTGGGTAGATAAACACCTTACAAAAATGACTTTTTTTCAAATTTTTTGACCCCCTGGGTAAGGAAAAACTTGAAATCATTAATAATAAATAACAATAAACGGTGAGAGTAGGGCTCTTGGGTATCATATACTTATAATAATAGAAAGCTGAAATTTTGTGTATACAGGATGAATCACGCGAGCCTACAGTTTCCGTATTTTTTAGAGAAACGAAACAAAAACACAAGGATAGAGAGTACTCTGTCTAAAAATGACTTGATAGCAAAATGGGTCTTATCGATAAAAGCGTTTCTGAAATAAGAAAAACGGCCAATATATCTTAGAACCTATTCATAAATCAGCAGAGAACCCTACAGCTGAAACTCCGGAATTTGTAGTATACGATAACAATTTTTTCGTTTTTGAAAATCATAATTTTGATTGAAAAAAAATTTAAATACTTTTCGATGTTTCGTGTTTAGTTGACCTACTTTTAGCGATCAGTTGCATTGTTTATCTTGCCTTGACACTGAATTCATTGTCAGACGTGCTGAGATGTGCATCATACGTATTTTTTTATCTGTTATTGTTTTTTTTTATTCAACAATGGCCAGTTGTTTACCTCAACGCTTCTTATCGTTACTTGTTTATTCAAACTAAAGTAGACCATACTTCGCAAATCTCAATTTAATCACGTATGATTTGAAAAAGCCATTGGCCTGTTAATAAATAGAATTTCCATTTAAACTACGAAAATTTTTCAATCTTCTTCCATTTTTTTCTCAATTAAAATTACGATTTTCAAAAACGGAAAAAATATCATAATCTACATATTCGGTAGTTTCGGCTGTAGCGGTTCTTCGCTCATTTTTGTATTGGTTCTGAGAGATATTGACCGTTTTTTTCATTTCAGATAAGGCCGACTTTGCTATCAAGTCATTTTTAGACAGAGTACTTTCAATTCTTTGTGTTTCGTTTCGTTTCTCTAAAAAATACGGAAACTGTAACTTCGCGTGAATCACCCTGTATACAGAGAATAAATAACATAGCAAATCAAAAGCCAAAAAATTGTGTCCCTAAGCAACCCTCAACAGGGGTCGGCGGATGGATGAAAATGCTACCAAATTGAAGGCGCTGCGTCAAAAGGTAAGTGTGAATATTTTTGTATTTTTATGTCAATTATTTTATGTAGAAAATTAAGAAAATCATTTTACTTAAAATCGTGCGGTTTTTTAAGCGGTGGCGAGAGATCGTAATATGTTACTCAACTTACACATATGTGAACGATTAAATGATGAATTTTTTTTATGTAATATTATTTTATAGACCAGAAATGAACGATTTCACTAGGTTTCATTTGATTTTTATTAATTTTTATTATTAATAATAGTAGTATGTAATCTGGCTATTGGGTGTCCCATGTTCCTCTTGGCGTAATTCCATGAAATTTGGTATATCATTATGAGCCACTGTCACCAACATATCCTGAAAAAATTACCATTCTAGCCCTACAGGGGACGGTGATAGGGGGTGGGGGTGGCAAAAAATTGTATCCACCAATTACTGTAAAACAACAATAATTGTAATTAAAACTGAAAATTGATCGATGCATAAGTAAAAATTACCATATTCCGTGTTTTTTCTTGAAAAAATCCATCATACCTGTAAACTCTATAGACAGTGAAAGTGGAATCGAAATCTTGGGTATTGGTCGTTTCCGTCAATATAAAGGATTATCCAAAAAAGTGCCTACATGTTTCCTTTTAATAAAACACAAACTATTTGGAATTTTTTCATGTGGTTTTTTTTAATTCAAAGTATAAAATATAACAATTATACCTGGAATAGTACATTATTTAAATGTCCACCACGACTGCGTCTGCAAGCATCAATCCAAATATCAAAATTTTCGATAACTTTTTGACATGTTGCTGGAGTTATTTCACGAATTGCATCTCGAATATTGTTTTTAAGTTCGTTAATTGTTTGGGGTTTGTTAGCATACACACGGTTTTTCAGGAAACTCCACAAAAACATCTAATGGTGTTAGATCGCATGATCTAGGAGGCCAATTGAAATCTGCATTTCGTGAAATTACACGCTGTGGAAATTTTGATCGTAGAAACTGAACATTATTCCGAGTTGTGTGACAGGTAGCTCCGGCTTGCTGAAAATAGACATTCGACACATCAAGATGGTTCAGTTCCGGCTATAAAAAGGAACTCAGCATTGACTGATATCGCGCAGCATTTACAGTAACATGATTTCAATTTCAATTCATCTTCAAAGAAAAACGGCTCTATTATTCCATTTGCCCAAAATGCACACAAACAGTAATTTTTTTTTGGTGTAGTGATTTTTGATGAATAACATGAGGATTCTCATCCCCACAAATACGACAATTCTGTTTGTTAACGAACCCATCCATTGTGAAATGTGCCTCATCACTAAACAAAATTTTGCCTTAAAACAACGAATTATTGGTCCAGGTTGTCTTTTTTAGCTCGTAGATGAATTTTAGAGTCGGGTGGTCTTTTATTTGTTTGTTATAGTAATTATTGGAGATTCTATCGATATGTTCGGTGACAGTTTCTATTTCAGTTAATTCATGCAGTACAGTTGTTCGAGTGAATCTATAGCGGTTTGTTATTAGACGAAGGCATTTATTCTGGAATATTTGTAGTGGTTTTGTCGAAGGGTTTGATTTATGACACCATATTGATGCACCATAGGTGATTATTGGTCTAATTATACTGGTGTATAACAGTTTTTTGTGAGTGGGTAGAGGATCTTCATTATAGCGTAGGATTTTTTAACTGTTTCATTGAGATATTGTTTAAAATTAAGTTTACTATCTAGAGTTATCCCTAAGTACTTGGTATTGTTAGTTAGTTCTATTTCCTTATTGTTTACTTTTAGGTTCTGGAAAATTTTGTTGGTGACTTTTTTGGTAAAGATTATATTTTCAGTTTTATTGGCATTGATAGTGATTTTCCAGTTTTGAAAATAGTTTTCTAGTTTATAAATGTGGGATTGTATTTTTTGATTCGCTGTGATAGCGCTGAAGGAGTTAGCATAGATTGCAGTGTCGTCCACATATAACGCAATGTTGGTTCCTGGGTACTTGGGAATGTCGTTTATAAATATCAGAAATAGTTTTGGCCCTAAGACTGAGCCTTCCGGGACTCCAGCTTTTATTTCCTGTGGTTCAGAGAGTGAATCCTCTACTTTCACTCTTAGAGTTCTATTTGTAATGTACGAGTATATTAAGTGAATTAGTGGCTTCGGCAGATTATGCTTTATTAGTTTGAAGATGAGTCCCTCAGTCTAGACACTATCAAACGCCTTCTCAATGTCTAGTAGGGCCATTGTTGTTACCTTGTTACGGTTGTAATTATCAGTTATGTTATGGGTTAGGTTGGTGAGTTGTTGGGTCGTATTATGTTTGCTTCTAAAGCCATATTCAGGAATTATGAACTTTTTGATATTTTTCTCTAATCTATTATTTATTATTTTTTCAACTACTTTGGATAAAAAGTTTAGCAAACTGATGGGCCTTATAGTTTGTTGGAGAACTAAGCTCTTTATTTGGTTTTTTGATTGGTATTACAGTGGCTTGTTTCCACATGTTTGGGAAGTGTTGGAGTTTGAAGATCGCATTAACAATGTGTATTAATTGGACTGTTGCGTTTTTGGGAAGGTTTTTGATGGCTTGGTTAGTTATTTGGTCAGCGCCCGGCGCTTTTTGGTTAGGCAAATTCCGTATGATTTCTTTAATTTCAGAGTATGACGTAATATATTTACACAGTTCTTTGCTGGACAAGGTTGTTTTTTTTTAACAAAGTGCAGCCTGGCAGTTGCTTATATTGGCCAAAACGTTTTTCCAAACAGTCTGATTGAAATTTTCCTAGAAGAATATAATTGATTGGAAATTTGTTGAATGATATTTTAGTTATTTCAATTAGAACAGAAGTACTGCGAAATAGTGCATTGAATGTATCTCTGTATAAAAATGAACCTCCTGGAAGAGCTTTCCATTTACTTAGCCAAGTCAGGAATTCTTTCAAAAATATTATATTGGAATCACTAGATGTTTTTATTGCTGAACATTGGTCATCACGTTTAATTATCGATTTGATGGAATTTTGAACATTAACTATATTCCACCACTTGCGGAATATCTCTAAAAACACTCCGGTTGATTCATACTTTTCATTGCTCTTCAGAGCAGCTATTGTGGTGTAATGAAACAAATTATCAACTAAAATCACACTTTGCCGCTCAAATGTAGTTGGATATATAGTCTTCGAGTTCAGCTTGTAAGCTTTATTTAGTAGTTGACTTTGTTCTTCATTGTACATATTTTGTAAATCATCAAATGCAGCAGTTTTAATTTCACCGGTTTCGAATGTAGGATATATGTGCATGTTCTTCTAGGAGATTTTAAATTTATCCAATTTTTTCGAATGTTTTTAAAAATATGCACTGTGTCATACATTCCAAACAAGTAATCTCCACTTTCATCGAAATTCTCACAAAATAATTCAGCACCAAATAATTTTTTGAACATTAACTGATTTACCCGGTTGTTATCTGTAATTATGCAAAGGATTTTGAACTCTATAGATTGAATGAAATTGATAACTTCGACAGTCAAATCTTTCAGCTGTTGGCCGGTCATAGAACTTATTGGAAAAAGTCTAACAATTTTCTTGAAACGACCAAACGGAGATGATATCATAAAACTTTGCACTGTTTTTGCAAACACATTGGGATTATTTTTCGAAAATCCATCAATTCTTTTAGATTTATACTCAACTTTGCTATTTATATAGGGGAGCGTGTCCTGAAGCGGGTAGGTTAACGGATAATAGCCCAAAAATAGTAGTCTTTATTTGATTATCATAACCATTTAGGTTTTATTTCTAAGAAGGATAATCAAACTTCAAAATAAAAAATTATAATTGCCTTAATTTATACCTGTTAATTATTTATTATCAAAAATTTGAAACAATAAAAAACCCGCTTTGCCCTACTAGGGGGCCTAAAGCGGGTAAGTCATTCGGACAAAGCGGGTAAGTACCATAAAGTTTACAAATCTCGGTTTACATTATTATTTTTTTACATTTACAATCAAACTTTGGTTATAAATATAATTATCCGGTCTTGGTGTAGGGCCAGTCCATTTATTATCGAGACATGGAGCATGAAACCGACCTGCTGGGGTCCAGATGGGGTCTTGGTCCTTTGGTGGGTTTAAAAAGTTCCGACTGATTCACAACCCCATGACATGAGAATACAGCCTCACATCCACGGTATGCTCTCCACTCATCAGAACAAATGAATGAGTCGTTGTCTATAAATTGCTGCATAATTGGCAGAAGAACGTCCCGTGACCTTGCCGGAACAACCTGTGCAGACACTTTACGGGACATACGGCTTATACCACCAAATAACCATATATGTTCATACATGGTCTGTCGACCAACATTATATTTTCTTTTAAAAAGATGTGTTTCGTCAATTTCAACCGCATCATCGGCTCCACCGATTTGCATGAAATCATGCAATGCAATTTTACGGCATACATCCCTAAAGCAGCCACGTCATGCAACGATTGTGTCTTGAGCTACACCAAAGTTGTAGCGAACGAAGTATAGTGGTATCTCAAGGTGCAGCCCAGGGGCGCACTAGTAGTACCCAGCGCCTGTGTGCAGGAGTTTAGTTGACGCCCCCATACCCCTCCCCTTCAATAAAAAATCACTTTAAAAAACGCATCAAATGAAATACGATATATGTTAATTATAAATTTATTAGATAAAATGTAATCACAAAAAAAATGTATAAAAAACAATAAATATTCAAGAAGGCTACAGAAAAAAGAGCAACAAAAATAATTTTTGAAGAAAATAAAGTAGTTTATGGTTTTTGGCAAAAAAATCAATTGCAAATTGCACTTTATATAGTTTTACGTAGATTATTATTAAATAAACTTACAGGTTTATAAAAACTAATAAATATTTTTTGGTATATAACTAAACTGACTACATATATTTGATTTTACAAGAAAGTCTATTTATCATTTGTACTTTATATGGGTATAAATAAGAAATAGATAAAATTACAATTACCTAAAATAGGAACATATTACAAACATTTCTTGGTAACGAAATAGGAATACCAATAAATATTCAAACAGAAAGATAAATCATTTATTGTTGATGAATTCTACTTTTCTGGCTTTCATTAATGAAAATTCTCGAATAATGTCGTGTATATCAAGTTGATCCAAAAGATCTGACTTTATTGGTATAATGGCAAGATTCGAAAGTCGGTCGTGTACCATTATGGAGCGCAAATAATTTTTAATAATTTTAAGTTTAGAAAAGGACCGCTCCGCAGATGCTACAGATACAGGTAATGACAAAGGAATCCGAAGAGCAATTGTAAAATTCGGATAAACTGTGATTAAATCGTTTGAATAAATATACTGAATTATCTGATTTATATCGTTTTTAAAGTTAGAAATAAATGGTTGGCAGTGTAAAATTTCTTCGCATAAATCCTCCGCGTCAATGTCTGAATGATTCTCATGTGTTGGTTTTTCTTGTAAATTTTTACAGCAAGATAATAAATATTCTTTATCTTGTGAACTACTTAACAAATACAAAAACTGAAATGAATTTACATGCCCTTTCAATAAAGTAAATCTTTCATGCAAAGAAGCTAATGTTTGGTCTATTACACAAAGAAAAAAATTTACTTTAAATGAAATTTCAGGATCTACTATTTTTCATGTTGATGTTCGTAATTAAATTGTGTTGTCGCTTTACGTCGCCTCAGTGGTCTACTACAAAAAAAAAACAGATTCTGCGTCAAGTTTTACTGCAATTAATTTTGAGCTTTCTATAATTTCTTCGAAATTTTCATCAGACCTATAATTATTTAGAAACTGATTTAATTCGTTCAGTGCATCTAAAGTAAGTTGCAGATTCATCGCTGAAGACTGCAATATTTTGCTGACAAAATTCACTTTGTTTAAAATATCATACCAAACTATAATACAACAAATAAATGTAAATGTAGCAATTTTTTCGCCTGTTTATCCAATTTTGAAGAGTCATTAGAAATTTTGAATAAAGCATCATACACTTCAGATAGATATTTATAAAGAGGTCTATGGCATCAATTCTGCTAGACCATCGAGTTTCAGATAATGGCTTTAATGTTAAATTAGTTACATGAGTAGTTGAAATATTCCATCGGCAAACAGAAGATGAAAAGAATTTATATAACTCTTGTACTCTATTAAAGAAACCAATAGTTTCATGATTGACATTTGCAGCATCATTGACTATCAAATTTAAACTATGATTTGAACATGGGACATAAAATGCACGAGGATTTAAATCTAAAATTCTTTTTTGTAAACTTTTATTTTTGTTTCACATATTAAAGCCATTATCGTAACCCTGACCTCTTAAGTGGTTTATGTCTAAGTTTAGTGTCTTCAGTAAATCTATAAGAAATAGT
Organism: Lydus trimaculatus; assembly: GCA_037414755.1. NCBI lineage: Eukaryota > Metazoa > Arthropoda > Insecta > Coleoptera > Meloidae > Lydus > Lydus trimaculatus. Next base: position 9,248 of record JAZBGY010001392.1, on the reverse strand, counting down.
GTCAATCCAGCACCTTTACCATCCAAAATTGGATAGAGTGCTAAAAAGTGTTGTATGTATTTCAACTCTTTTATATTTTGGATTGAAATGAACGAATCTGACTATCACAGTTATTTGTTCAATGTGTGATACGTCTAGAGTACAATCTAATATAATTGAAAAGTATTTATATTGTTGACACAAATTAATAATATTATTTTTAATATTAGATGCCAACAAAGCAAGGATTTCATTTTGAATTTTGTCTCCTAAATAAGTGGGCATATTCTTAAAGTTAGGATCATTAGCTACACGATGCATGTGTTCCGATATGAAAGGATCAAATTTTTCTAACATCTCAATGCATTTTAAAAAATTGTCATTGTTGCGGGTGTAAAGTTTGTTAGTTTTACCACGAAGAGCTAGATTTTGATTGGCTAAAAACTGTACTACAGAAATTATTCTTTTTATAAATTCATACCAGCGTTTACTTTCATTATCTATAATTGATTGTTGCAAATGATCAACACAAGTTTTATTTTTTATAAATGTAATTAATTCTGACCATTTTTTGTAATTGTTCAAATGATTTAAGTTTTTTTCATGGCGATTCAGGTACATTGCAAGATGTTGCCAGTCATTGAGTCCCTGAATAAATTTATTGTGTGCAGAACTGAAAAGTTCGAAAACTTTGCAGCAAAAACAATAAACTGCATCTTTTGAAACTGAGTAAATTAACCAATTTCTGTGGTACTGTTCGCCATTCTTCAAATGCCTTCTATAATACATACTTGAAAATTTTCGGCCTGAAGAATCGCGTGGAAAATTAAAGTCTTTTATTTGTTTAGGACCCGTTTCTAAAACGACCTGCCTTATTGTATGAGAAAATGTTTCCGGCCAAAGTCCGGGATCATCAAAATTAAACGCACTTATTGTATCGTCAATATTTTCTTCTGTATTGTTTGTGGGTTCCAGAAGACTAACAGTTACTTCAGCAGGTTCACTATCTTCACTAGAACTGAAATTCTTTTCCACTTGATTAGCTGTATCAAAAATATCCTAACTGGATCCGGGTCATTGTTTGTAACTTGTTTGGTGAAATACTGAGTAAATCTTGAAGCATTTTTTCTGTTTTTGACTGATAAACCGGACATTCGGTTGAGTTGCTAAGATGTTCTCCGTTACAGTTGTGGCATTTAGGATTGTTTTGTCTTTCGATGGTGCACTCAGATGTTATGTATTCACCGAGACATTTAATGCAGACTAGGGGTGCAAAGCAGTTATTTGCTGCATGTCCCCAGCTTTGACAGCGGTGGCATTGGGTGATTGTCGTTCTGTTTTTTAAGCGTTCCCAAACCACCTTGATGTAGCTGACATATGGTGCTGATGTTTTAATTTTATTAATCGTTAAGGATGAGTCTGTGATAACTAGGTACATCGGCTTTCCTTTTGTTTTCATCCGATGGACATTTCGGACAGCTGTTTTCTTTCCTTTAATTCTTTTATTATTTCTTCTGGAGTTGGTGAGTGTTCCAGCCTTTTGATTACGAATGAGTGCGACTTATCCGTTTTGAGGGTGTATGTAGTCAACCGACTTGTTTTTGAATATTTCTTTCAGTGTTTTCCACTCTTCCACTGCATTCGCCTGGATGATGACACTATTTTTTATGTATTTTAAATAGTAGCCGCTTTTCAAATTTTCTTTGCAGCAGTTAAAAAGATTTTTTGTGTGTGATTCTGTTTGTGGTTTGGTATGTATGATGATTGGTGGTGGTGTTACCTTTTTATTATTGACTTCATTGGTCGTTGTTGTTTGGTTATTAATAGTGTTAGTAGTTATTTCTTCGTTATTCAAATTTGTGAACCTATTTGTTAATGGTATGGACGTCGTGGTATGTGGTTTTTTAAATGTTTCAGCAGTCTCTTGTCTTGAGATTTTTCTTTTGGCGATTTTCCTGGTTACGTGAATAAAACCCTGATCATCTTTGTCGTCAGTTTCCATTGTATTGGTGACATTGTTGATGTTATTATTATCCATTAATTTATGGAGATTGTTGTTGAGGTTGCAGTATTGTTTGGTCTAGGAGTTGGACAGATAGCTTTATTTTAGTTAGTTTTGCACTATCACTTTCTCACTAAACGAGGGGTTTCTCTTGGCACGTCAACTTCCTACGAGAGCTGTAACGAGACTCGAGGCGAAAGTGACGATCCTCTACCGTTGCGCTACCTACAGTTATATACAAGTGGTTTCACTTTCAAGTTTCAACCAATATGCCTGATTTTCAAAAACTTTTAACGGCATTTTCTCAGAAACTGCTGGGTGTACACGGAAAATAACTCATAGTTAGTTATAACTTTTCCAACATTACACGTTAATCACGGTTTCATCAAAAGCTCTTGTTAGTGGTTTAGAAACGTCTGTTTATTTTCGCAATTGGAACGAACAGGGCCGTACTCAAAATTTATAACAATAACACAAAACACCATGTAACATTTTTTCTAAAAATAATTGTTTTTAATAGAAACTCAGTCAATTTGAACATATTTTTAACTAATATATCAAACAATACATAAATATAAAAATACATAAACAATAAAAATTAGAGACACAAATTAAAAAAAAAACAAAAACAAATCAGTCTTCATACCATCATCATTATCATCATCATAACCATCATCGTTTATGTTTATAATAAATGAAGGAAGGAAGCTTCCTATTTCTTAAATAGCTATCCTCAATTTTAATGATTTTCGCTACACATTTAGCCCACAAATGGCTGTTAATTTTATCACATGCCTTTCTCAAAGCATCTATAACCGATGCGGCGATGCGCTCGAACTAGGCGTTTTATTTAATTTCCTAGTGTTGTGTTTTAAAAAACTCCAAATCAGTTCAATGGGATTGAATATACAGTAGAAACGTGGCAATCGAAGAATTTCGTGGCCGTGACGTTTGGCCACATTGTCTGTAGCATAGAAATTTTCTTTTTTAACGCCGGCTTCTCTTAATATTTCTAGTAATTGTTTTTTGTTTTTTTCGGCGGCAGTTGAATTTTATTTTTCTCCATAAAATTGATTATGTCCTCTTTTGTTGAATTTACATTAGGAGGCCTTAAATTGTCTTCAAAATCTGTATGATATGGTGCATTGTCCATAACTATAGCAGAGTTCATTTTTATGTTCTTCGAACCATGTCTGAAACAGAGTCGAACACATGTCTTGATGGTAGTCTGCAGAGGACTCTGAGATATTTTTCGCAGATATTAAAAAGGCACCCGACACCCAACTTTCAGCACTACCCGCATGTAAAACAATTATACGCTTCCCCCGTGAAGGTGGATTCTCCAAATAACACTTTCCTGAATTGTCCACCCAACCTTTTTTTTACCATATCATGAGTGTCTAATTGTCTAACCATGTCTCGTCCAAGTAATATATAGTTTTACCCTGTTATCTGAATTCCCTTATTCTAGCAATGTATTCGACACGATGTCGACGAAGTCGTTCAGTCTCTATCACTGCCATTCTTTTGTTTAGTGTTTTATATTTGAACCCGATGGTTCGTAAGTAACGGTGTAATGTGGTATTGCAGTAACGGAATGAATAACCGTTCGCTAAAATTTCCGTCCTTATGTTTTCTACGGTAACTATTTCCTTTTTTTGGTACATATCGTGAACCACTTTTCTGATGTGTTCCAAATCTTCAGTCTTAGTTTTTGACAAGAACCCATATTTTTGATGTCTCTTTCGGGTCAATTCATTTCTTTTTACAATTTTGCACTGTCGAATAAGGGATTTGCGTCAGTTCAGCCGTCATCTCTGAAGGATTCGACACGTACTTTTTTAACCCTGGGTACACACTTTTTAATTATAATTTGCGCAGCCTCTGGAAGATGTTCTCTTTTCGTAGAAAATGAATATAATTAATTAATTAATCAAATTGAAATATATTGGGGATGCGGCAATAATTTCCAAATTTAAATCAACTTATTTATTATAATGTTAATATTTCGCAATTTTTTTGGTTGATTCTTCGGGTCAATACAATTACAGGTTTTTTTTATTATAAAGAGAAGCATCTAATCTCTTTTACAATATGATGAATACAAAAATGATGTTATGAACAATTTTTAAATGAATTATTTAAAAAAAATCAAATTGACACAATTATCAGTTATAAAACAAACAAAATATGAATTTTTATCCGAGAATGATATATGGAGCATTGTCCATAACAATCATTGAGCTGGGTTGTAGATTACATAATAGCTGATTGTTGAACCAATTTTCAAACATTTCAGTGTTCATATCTTGGTTGTAGTCAGCGCTGCTCTTTATTATGTTTTTCGCCGACAAAAGCAAACAGTTTAGCACCCACCCATTTCTACTACCAGCATGCAAAATTATAATTCTCTTGCCACGAGATGGTGGAGTATCTAGAGAACAAAATGGGGAATCGTCTACCCAGCCCATAGATACAACGTCATGCGTGTCATACCTAGTCACATCCAGATATACTATATTCCTACCTTGTTGTCTGTATTGCCTCAATTTAGTAATGAATTCGGTGCAAAGTGTTTTCATTTTGTGACTGTCTAAGAGCCTCGCACGTTTATTGATGTTTTTATACTTAAAATCCCGTAAAGTAAATTTCGACAAATTTGTTAAAATATTACTTTGGCGCAATTCAAACAATAGCGAGTCTAAAGTAGGCACCTCTTTCCTCTTGTAAATTGTGTAGACTGTAGATTTGAATTTCGTATTTGACTGGAGAATCTAATGTGTCAATACGCGATTCTCCTTGTCTTTGTTCCTTCCTAAGGATTCTTCAGGCTGGGAAATTATACCGTGGATCGTACTGTACGGTTTTTTAATAAATCGGCTGTTGATTTTATGGGTGATGGTTCACCACGCTCTAGCAATAACGAATGCATAAAGTAAATAATTATTAAAAAACCAATCTGTACTCATACAACAGTTCTGCAAGTCGATGGTTCTATGTCGTTAACAACGATTTCAACATCATCATCAACATCAACGATCTCAACATCATTGATTCAAAAATTTGTTTTGTTCATCTTTAATTTTTATTTATTTTAATTACAACCAGACTAGTTTCGGGCTGAAGAGCCCATCTTCGGTGGTTTTTACTAAAAACATTAATTATATTATTAACATGTTCTTATTATATTTTCCTCTACTTACGTCAAAAATAAACACTAATACAAAAACTTTTTACAAAACATAGACGTTATCTTACAATCAATCAATACAATATTTTTTAAAAACAACTAATACAATTAAATTTTTTAAATGTATATAATCAAATTTCAAAATATATGTGTATGGATATATCAGATTTACTAATTGTAATTTTACAAGAGCAATTTAATTATTTATGAATCAATTTTGTTTAATTTATCACGATATTTTGATTTGTTTATGATTACGAGAAATTTTCCAATGTCGTTATTAACACGTTTTATTTTATAGGTTATTTTTATTTTCAACTTGGATGGCATGCGTCAATTATTGGCGTGAAATTCAATTGTTGAACTTGTTCATTTAAGACTTTATATTCAGGTTTTTCCCGACGTTTCTTTATTTCTAGATATTCTAAAAGTTCCATTTTTTGGTTTTTTCCCCTTTATGTAAAATTTTGATCTTATCTTTATTATTACCTTTTTGTGTTTTTCTTGATCAATATGTTGGAAGAAGTTTGATTGTGGTCTTTTTCTATGTTCATTCATTCTAACTTTTAGTTTTTTACCACCCAATGTATATAGCGTTGCAATGATCACATTTAATACTATAAACACCACTTTTATCTTGTATGTCAGTATTGTCTATATTTGTTTTTAATATATTAATAAGATTATTATTTTGTTTAAATGCTGGAGTAATACTATGATTCTTTAACAATTGTTTTATACCCTCTGAATGTTCATTATATGTAAATGATCTGTATATTGTCTTCTTTGTTATTATTATTTTCTCTGATATAAAGTGGGTCTAGTTTTATTGAAATTCTATTAATCATCTTCTTTTTTGTTCTTATTGGGTATCCATTCATATTTGCTGGTTTAAGTATTGTTTGTTTTTCATTATTATAATCGTCTTCTTTTAGTGGTGTAGTTATGAGTCTTCTAATGTAATAGTTAAAACTTAGGTATTTATGTTGATAAGGATGGAATGATTTGTTATGAATAATATTGTTACTTGTTGTTTCTTTCCTATAAATTTGAAATTCAAAGTTATTGTTATTGGTATGTCTATGTTTAGTAAAATCCAAATAGTTGATTCTGTTATTCATTTCGATTTTTTTTGTAAATTTCAAATTTTTGTTTATTTCGTTAAGATATTTTTCAAATTTTTCAAATTGTTCTTTATTTCCTTCATCTAGGTTCTTAGCCCTTTGTTCTGGAAAACGATAAATAAGACTTTTAAGGTGGTCCCATAAAAAGAAGTCATTTGTAGCTAGATTCGGAGATCTAGCAGGCCAAATGAACTCCCTTCTCCCTTTCCAAATAATCAGCCTATTATCGAATTGGCTGTTTAAATATTCGATAACAGCAGGAGAGCTGTGTGCTGGGCAACCATCCTGCTGATATCAAACTTCTTTCAAATTATTATTAGGTATATTTCGGATAGCTGGCATGATATAATTCTGCAAAAGTGAAAGGTATTTCGCTGCAGTCAAATTGCTGTCAATGAAAAATGGTCCTATTATTTGGTCACATATTATACCTGCCCATACATTAAGCTTCTGGGGGTATTGTGTTCCATAATTATATGTTAAATTTATTTGCTTTTGTAACCAATATCCTGCTACGGATGGATTATGGCGATCGTGTAATGGAAAAGTCGACTCATTAGTAAAAATTATGTTGCGAATAAAATTTGGATCACTGTTCGACTTTTCCATTACACGTTCGCAAAATTCCATCCGCTTATTCTTATCTTCTGGGAAGATTTCATTTGTTTTTTTTTACTTTGTAGGACCTGTATTTATATTTGCTTATAATTCTTTGAACTTTCCTTGGGTTTACTTCCAATTGATCGGCCATATTGTAACTTGACTGCATCGGGTTGGCCTAAACACTTGCACACACCATTATCTCTGTCGTTTCCGTTTCTGGATCAATTGGAGCCACTTCGCGGTAACTCTTGGGATTATTTATACACCCATGTGTTACAAAATGACAAATTATGCGGCGTATTGTCGTCACACAAGGAGATGGTCTCTGATCAAAAGTTTCACTAAAAAGATTAATTACCTGACGGTACGAGTTGCCTCCAAAGTACCACTCAAGCATTTGTACTTTTTCGCCGATAGTGTACGCTTCCATTATTTGAAAATTCAAATAAAATCAAAACAAACCAAAACAATAATTCTCTCGAAAATCAGAATTACTACGATTTCAGAAACTGAAATATTAAAAAAATTAAAACAAAACCCCATCAAAGTGAAAAATATTCAACTTACCAAATACAACACAACGAATAATGGGACTTATTAAAAGAACCAAAACAATAATTTTTCCGAAAATCGGAATTACTACGATTTCAGAAACTGAAATATTAAAAAAAATAATACAAAAGCCCCTACCAAAGGGAAAAATATTCAACTTACCAAATACAACGCAACGAACAATCAGTTTTAAAATAAAAAGAGAATAATGATTTGTTTTAAAATAGAGCAAAGTAGTGACCAAACAACTAGACTGCACTAACCCTTAGAAACTTTCGGTACTGTTTCAAGACTGATAAGAAATTTTTACAATTTCTTAGGATGTGCATAATTATTTATTATTTTGGAAATTCCAAAGTATAGTTTGGAATATTTGGGTCCGTTTTATGTGCCTGATCGGCACATTATTTTGTGGTTACTAAAAGGACAGCACCCTATCATTAATTATTTTTGGAGTGTTGCTACCTGTTTGTAAACAGGGCCGGCTTATTCATTTTAACAAAACAAATATAGAGAAAAAAACATATGCATTTGAAAAAATGTAACACACTTTAAACCAATGAAACATTTAAATCAATCAAATATTTTTTGTATTGCGTCGCCTCATGTTGTTCAGCATCTTCGTCAGAAGTATTTTCGTTGTGAATTTCTGCAGCAAGATTTTCTTCGATGGGAATTTCTTCATGTGATAGATTTTCTTGAACATTGTCTTGACTTGCCCAAGGGCGAAACATTTTTAACAATATTAATTAACGAATTAAACACTACACTCAAGTATCTACTAACACAGCTGTAGCTATAATGAGAATGAATTTAACCCCTTTAGATATTTATACATTTGTAAGCAGCAAGTACGACAATTTCAGGTTTTTAATTTCAATGGAAGCTAAATAAACATAGAGACAAACTTTCTAAATTTTTACTATTATTTCTTAAAGATCTATGAAATCTTTCATTAATGGATTTTTAATCCCTATAATAAAAGCGCATAGCTAAAAATAACACATGTTAATTCATTTATTCGGGTAATGACCAAATTAAAATGATATACATTTTTTCAACAATCACAACCCCGGAAATCTTCCTCGGCACGTCCCCTTTTGATGACCCTAGATATATAGAAATATTTCGAATACGGACCTGTAGGTAGTCGGCAAGACAACCCAACTACCATTTAAGAACATTGTCGAATCTCAATTGTTATTATACTTGACTTTCTAACAAAAAGGGCCCCCAATAAAACGGACCGGAATCTTCGAAACTATACACTATTGCATGTGATAAAAGTTGTTAAAGACAGCTAAAAGTTGCCGACAATTCTATCATAATAAAAAAACGCATTGAAGGGTTAATCTCAACAAGTAGTTTATTGCATCAGTAAAGTGGCATTTGTTTGCCTTCATTAACAACATTTTTAATACGCAAGATTTCACTGATAGAAAATTCCGGCTAATAATAACAATTGAAAATCATAATAGAGAAATACCGGAATTATCGCGGTTATTGTTGTCATTAGTAGGCTTTACACTGACGCTCTTAACCGCGTGATTTTGGACGTTCACGTTCAATCCCGCGCGCAAGAGTGTCTGTGTGAAGGCGATGTTGGAGCGTGCTTTTTCACGCGGTATTTTGGACACGCCAGGATTGGACGTTCCAACAAGAGTAGCATTTACACGTACGCTCTTAACCGCGCTCCTGAGGAACGCGCGAAAATCGACACGCCAGTCACACACACCAAAGGACACGCAATCCCGCACGCCGAAATGTGCCGTGTAAAGCGTTGTCAACGCGCCATTCC
>JAZBGY010001391.1:0-22876 GCA_037414755.1 Lydus trimaculatus | reverse complement strand
AAATTCAAACAACAAAGGCCATTTTAGGCTATTTAACGATTTCATTTTCGAAAAGGATGAACACTAATAGAATAATACGATAATCAGGAACATTTTAAAACATTAAAATTTTTTTTGTCAAGTACCCCATTATGATGCCTACAATTGCAAAAATCACTTTTGCACTTTTGCTCTTCCATTTTTACAACAATATCCGATAGTCAGTGGCGGATCTATAATGAAATTTATGATGCTTAAGCATCAGGTCCCCGGCGTTTGAGGGGCCCCGATTGGCCCCGATGGTTGAATGATCCCACCTCATCTTTGTCTTAAGTTTCTTGAAACTATAAATTGTATATGGGCCCCCGACAAGAATAATAGATCAGGTGTGGTCGCAGTTCAGGAAGGCTACATGGCCAAACGACCCCGAAAATCTACTAGTTTCAGGCCTCCGTACATCAAGATACGCCTCTGCCGATAGTGGTGATTTCGATTGATCGTCCATAGCGCGTTTCATTTTGAGCACATCCAGAAATAAATAGTCTTCAATGTTAGCGTTGCAGTAAAGTTCATCCAAGTCCACTTCGATCTTGGTGGAGGTCATGTGACAACTGTTACAGTGCTTGTTGCACGTGTCGGTAAAACGTGAATACCTAGTCTAGTTTGGAGAGTGACACCTATCACCATTGCATAGAGTTTCACCTAGCATATCAAGCGACCCTTGTATATAGCATATTATTTTAAAGTCAAGCCGACCGTATCAGAATAAACAAAGTATAAACTTTAATTTTTTTTCTCAAATATTTGCGCGGTATTATTTGATTAACAAACTCGTATTGTAGATTGGTACAAGATAAGCGGAGAAAAAAAAATTCCAACAATAGCAAATTTGTTCAGTGTTGATTGGATTTTCGTCTCACAAAAAAGAAATTCTTTCAATTCGAAAATCCAAGACTTTCACAGATTTACATTTACAAAGGAACAACAACAACAACAACAACAACAAAAAACAGTTATTTTCTCACCGAAAAAACCCTATTTGTTTTGTAAGAATATTCCACGTCTATTATCAACAACTACAGAAAAAAAAACAACGGGATTATAGTAATTTTTTCGTTTGCATAATCCTTCAATCAATGATGACTGATAAAAAATGATTTAATCACGCTGATAAAACATTTACACATACTTTTTCTATGTACCAGAAAATATAAAAAATTAAAGTGTCTATTAGTAATGTTTATTTCTAAATAATTATTATCTCATCAGGTTTTTTTTTTAAATTTTAATTTGTTATTATTCAATTTATTCTTCCTTCGCACATATGTTAATAATAATTGGTCATCTTCTTATTTTATGCGGTTATATAGTTTTACAGTTGTTTACAGTAGTTTTTCATCTTTAGAAATAAAAAAAAAACCTGAAAAAACATTCCTGTTTAATACAGTTTCAGAGAATTTTCTTTCACATATATACAGACTTGGCGTTTCTAATACGAACATCGGACGAAATACCAGCATCACTTATTCTTAGGGCTCTCCTATAAGTTAGCATGAAATAAACGTAAATGGGAGCTCTTTGTTTTTGATACATTTACTTGCTGATGTTTCACCATGATCGTGACAAATATTTTTGTGAATGGAAGAGGGTAACGTTTAGGGAATTCGTAAAATCATACGCTGGACCGCTATTATTTTCTGTTCATCTCATTTTAACTTATGCGAAACCCTTAAAACTCTTAAAGGAAATATTAGACGATCTGGCAACATGGTAAGGTTCCTCCATCTGACATAATTAAACATATTTAAACGCTTGATCTGAACGTACCTGCCTACTGAAATCAACAGATTTTTGGCACTTTGCCGGATCGTCTAACAGCTAACAGCACCTTAAGAGTGTGTAATGATTTTTTCTATGTTCGTATTAGAAATGCCAAGTCTGTATAACCAAATAACGTCATTATTTATTTTTTACGTAAATTGTTTAATTGGTAAAAAATATTTATGGAACTACACAATAAAAAATTGAAAGTGTAAATCAAACGAATTTACATCTATTTAGGAACAATAAAACAAATTTAATTAGAACTCAACAGGTAAACAAATATTGTCACAGGTAGAATTATTACCTACACACACACACACATCTTTATATATTTATCTTTAAAATTAACCCCCTAATAATAACCACAGATCAATAAACCTGATCTATTGGATTATTATTCAATTGACCCTAATTTAATTAATTATTTAATACCATTTCTATACTTCGTCTATTAGAATTTGGTCTGCTCAACTTCTATTTGGTAAAATTTATATTAAGAGATAATTTGGAATAATAGTGATATACCCAGCCCTATAGTAAGTGTTTTGTTGTTCGAGGGCGTATTGCAAAACAAATACACCTTCAAGGTTGCTTTCAAATAAACGATTATTAATTACGGTCGTTTATTTTAAATATTATTGATCGATTTTGTTGACATTCTAATTCATTTAGACACGCGTAACAAATTATAAATGTTCAAATATTATTTATTACCCACATAATAACAATAAAACCATATTTATTAAGACAGCAATAATACACACATTATCACATAATTGTTGCTTTATTGTTTATAAAAAAAAAGTCGAGCCGACCAAATCCAGTTAGACGGAGTATACCGTATTTGTGTCTTTATTTTAAAATAAGTTAGAATCAAAGTAGGCATTCAATGCCAACTAGATCCTTATTCTTTTACAAGACTATTTCCGGTTCCGGATGTTTGTACCAAAGAAAAATTGGAACATACACACACACACACACACACACTAACATATACACGAATTTGATTGGAAAATTACTAAAATACTTTTACAAACTAAAAGTTCATGGAAATTCTCACCTTTCTAAACAGGTTAACCACATTTTTATCTCATTTTGTTGTTTGTTTTTTTTTGACTTCTGTATTCTTTCTCTCTAATTGGCAGTGCTGTCTGACAATGAAGGTAAAAAATGTTCTAAATATTTGGAATTTTACACATAAACATATCGAATGATTTGAAAATGTAATTTTTACACATTGTTATATTAACATTGTTTTTATATTTATTCTTGTTGTTTGTTGTGGAGAATTATTAGAAAACACTGCAGGTGTAACAACACGGCTTTAGTGTATAACAGCAGTGGTGAACGGTTTCCGGATAAGCTCCACTGCATTTTACACATATATACACACACACAAACACAAATATACACACGGCTTATGTTTTCTTTCACCAATTCCACACACCTGATCTAGCTCTACCATTCTAATAAAACCGTTATTTTACCTCACTATTTTATCAAAACTCCTGCCATAATCTTTAATTTAGATCAAATAAAAAGTTGGTAAATATCCTTAAAAGCGCTATATTGTAATCTTATTGATATATTCACGAGGAATGTTCGAAAATTTGAAAATATCAGTATTATCGGTTTTCAAAATGGCGGTTAAGTTGAACGTATTGCCACGACTTTATTGGTGTGGTACGATATAATTGTCAAACTCCGGGACTCCGGTAAAATAATATCAATACAAATGGTGTTCTATTGATAAGACGAGTTATTGTGATAAGGCTAAAGTAAGGTGTTGTTAATTTTAATGAATTTCACCCGTTTTTGCATTAAAATCGCAATTAGAGTGTTGTAGCATTATTTCGATTACATGTCAGTTATTTAAACAATTAATAACTGGAAACAAATTAAGATGATGGTTTAATAAAAACGTATTTACAACAAAATTGCGATTATTAATTGTGGAAATAATGCAATTTAATTATGCCGTTTTGTCAGGATGCTGTGCATCGGCAGCCAGTTTATTCGGAAAGTTATTTGGGTTGCCTATCTTTGCGGTATTCTATTTTTCATATATAGGTCGTTCACGCTTACGTTAGAGCATTTCAGTGGACGATTTAAATTTTCTAATTTTCTAGTTTTAATTTGATTTTTCTAGGATTTACTTGTAATTCGTGTATTATGTTTTTGTTTAATGATTGTATGTAATGCAGCTGTATGGACGTTATTTGTAAAAGCTCTACAAGGAACGGAATCTTCATTAATTCCTACAGTGTTGAGCGCAACTTCTAATTATTTACTATCAGTAAAATCAATGTAAAATCGGCTTTTATTTTGTTTTAAAATGAAATATTGTTATTTTAGGCAATTGCAGGATTTCTAATTTTTGGTGAAGTTACAACTTTAATCGGTTGGTCAGGAATATTCCTCATCATTATCGGTTTACTGTTAATTATCCGGGATCAAGATAATGAGAAAATTGAAGAAAAAATGCAGTAATAATCAACAATAATTTTAATCAATAAATATATTTTTCATAGATAAATAATCAATTATTTATTGTTTACCATTTAAATTTTGCACCAACATTCCATGTAGGTTGTTGTTTATGTCCACGTATAACTTTCGACCATTGTCCATTAACTTCATGATTTGGTCCAGTATGTTTAACACCGAGTGTTGCTCGTGTATTACCATCATCACCACGATTTATATTTGGACTAACCTCCCATGGTCCATGATTACCACCTTGATTTGGTAGATCAGGTAGATTTGGTGCACCTGGTTGTAATGATCGACGTACACGTACTAATTCATATTCAATACCGTTTTCATCGATATACGTATCATAAACTGGAATTGCTGAGATTATTGTTGCCAAAACGGCAAAAACTAGCAACAAAACTGATGAAACTTTGAAGGGCATTCTAGAAATTAAAGCACAATGTAAATCTTCTTAAGCAGGCGAATTGGCAGTACTTACTTGAGAATATTTCTGTTCAACTTTAGAGATTCTTAATTATTCGTAGCAGATTTGTGAACTGATGCTTTGACTGAAAAGTAGATCGAATTTATAGTTGAATCCACGGGGAATTACTCATATGTCCGATAAAGTTAGGATTAAGTATTTTACTTTATAATTTATTATCACGCAGTTATGATGAAATGGGGAATCCGCGAGATAAACTGTTTTAACAACTGATCGCCGATGTATATATGTCGTCACCTTTACAAGATTATTAGGCTCGATTAGAATTAATTGTGTTCCTTGGGTTACAGGTAAATCGTTTATGAAGTTTTGTCATTGTGGTATGAATTCGAGAAGAAAATTAGAGATTTTCATTCAAGAAAATTGTTGTAATTCCCCTTATCAGTTAATTTGTTTATGTTTGAATAACCTCTACTGACCCATGAAAAATAAACGACAAGAGTTCATTAAAACAAAACAGTTTTATATTTCCAAGCATAAAAAACAGAGGGGCTGTACGTTTGACAATGTGGTAACTGTATGATGTTGAGGACCACTGCCCAAATCCTACAGCAAACGAAACGACCACTGTTGATGCACTTACAGTTTTCCAACTTCAAATAAGCTTATCGTGTTTAACTCCAGATATGTTAAAACAGGCAATATTGTCCGAAAATGTCCAATATACTCTTGCTCGTTCCAGAATGCGTCATTTTTTGTTTGAGCAACACCGCGTCTAGAGATTTTCGGACCTTTCTTCCTTGCACCTATAATCTGGAAGAAGATTGGGTTTCTTTCTGTAGTGGCACATAGTTCTATACGACGCTAAGGACACTACTATTGTTAGGCCCTCAAAACGAATCGTAAAATGTGAAATTTTGCAATACAGGCTAGTTGTTATTTTTTTTAGCTCAGTAGTTTCAAAATCGTTATTAGCTTTGGGTGCCACAGAGGGTAGATTCTCCACTGCCCCTAAGTGGGTAAAGCCTTAGTCACGCGCCTATTTTGACTAGTGGTAGTGTTATTAGGTGACGCTTTCTTCAAAAATTCAATTCCCAACATACAGAAAATTAGAATTTACATTATCAATGTTGGCAAAAAATACCATACTGTTGATAAAATAAGAATTTGGAAAATGTATATGCAAAAATTCACAAAATATTATTCAAAAAAAGCAACCTGATAATTTTGAAGGTGAATAGTTCTATATAAATACCGGAAATATAGAATTCATCAAACAATACTTCTCCAACAATGAAGGTGCACAACATTCAAAAGATTACCATCTTCTTTTGCGCCCTACTCATATCAACATTCGGCCATGGTAAGATTACAATTAACGTATTAAAATAATCAAAATAATTGTTTATTTTTGTTTTGGTAAAGATTATTTGAAAGCTCATCATGATAATAGAGCCCACATTCAGCATTCCAACCGTAACCATCACCAATTGATATCCCATTTCAAATATCGTAGTGCTAATGATTCACAACAACAATGCAATTGGGAATGTATACCTGAATCAGATGATCAAGATCAAAATCTACATTTAACCGTCCATGGTGGATTAGTTGCTGTTCATAATGAAAAAGAACATGTAGCACTTGTTGTTGATATAAATGCCCATATTGGTGCTGTTTTTAATGGTACTAGTGGTGGATGTGTTCTTATTAATTTAAAAACGAATAAAGGCTATGATATTCCCAGTGGTGTTTGGACTGTTGGCAAAGAATCCTTCCAACAATGGTTTGATAAATTAACAACATTAGAAACAATTTGGAATCAAGGTCAGAAAAATGGTACAGCTTTTGATATTAATCAAATCACTGAAACGGCTTTACATCATATTGCACAAGTCTTCCAATTTCTTGGTGTTGAAATTGCTGCAAGTGTACGTGCTTCATTGAAATCAGCTATCAAAATTTTCATTAAACATACACAAAATTTGATAGATATATTTAAAGGTGTTATAAATATGGTATCGGATGGTCTAGGGAAACTTTCAGTTAAATTACATGGTGATTTAGAATGGGTTATAAACACATTGAATGGTATTAAAGATTTTGTATCGAAGATTCCTGGTGGTTTGAAAGCACTTCACGATCAAGGTGTTAATTTACCTTTCCAAGCTATCTTTAATGCATCATCTGGAATTGAAGCATTTGCTAATTTGTTAGAAGAGATTGGACAACAGGTCGATTTATCAAAAATCCTCAAGGATATGTTAAATAGACCCCTCGATATTTTGAAATTCATCGTTGATTTAGGTGGTGATATTTCGACCGGTATCAATGGTTTCTTTAGAGTACTTTATCAAATTGTTAAAGCACACAGTGATAATGATTCAATACCTCATTTGATTGAAACAATAATCCGTTATAGTACATCGAAAAGTTGTGATTTTGCCAAGATACGTTCTCATGTACAAAAACTTTTGAAATTGATCCAAGACCAAATCAAAAAATACAATACAGACGATGAATGGTCAACATTACAAAACTTCTTACAGAAATTATTAGATCCAAAATCGGTAGCAATCGGTGGTATTTCGATAAGTGAATTATTACATGCTTTAAATAATGTCGGCCAAGAATCACCAATCAAAACAATCATCACTATTGTGTGGTCTATCCGAGTATCAATTAAAATCCAACAGACAATACCACAATTAGTTTTAGGCATTTTACAAAAATTAAATTCACAAATTGGCTTACAAATTCTCACCAAATTAATACCCGATTTACAATTGAAATATTCATCAACTGGTGAAATTGATGTTGTTGGTACTATTAAAGATCAATTGAATCAACACGACCTCTTGCCACTCTTAAAAGATTTACCAAAATTATTGAAAAAACTACCAATTATCGGCAAAGTTATCAAAGCTATTGAAGATGGCTTACAACAAATCAGTCATAATGAATACAATTTTGATGATTTAATTAAATGTAATGGTGCCGAAAAGATTGCTGCACAAATTCGAAAATGGTTAAAATCTGTTTTGCATATTAATGTTAGTGGTAGTATTGATACTGGTAGTCATGGCGGAATTGATGGTGTTATCAATGGAATTATTGGACATGGTTCTGGTGAAAATTCCGATAAAGGTGACGGTGGTAATAAACAAGATAATAGTAAGGAACATTCTGGCGAAAATTCCAATCACAGTGGTGAACAATCTGGCGACAATCATGGTAATAATGATGGAGGTAAAGGTGGTTTCGGTGGTGGTATCTTTAATGGCATTTCACATGTGATACATGGTAGTCAGCATAATCAACAACAAGGTTCTGTAAAAATTGATTCAAAGAAACATCAACAAATTAAAGAGAAAAACCACTACCGTCACCATTAATTGTGTAAAAGTTTGAATTAAATAAAATACGTTGAGGCATTACTAGTCTTGTTTTTATTCTTATTTGTTCGTTCATAATGAGCGTTTCTTTTTTTGTTATTTTTCCGTCTTCGATACATTGATAACAGAATATGCTGCATGCAGTCAATGGTATATATTCTGCTTCGAACACTGAGAAAACGTTAACTATATACGACCGCACCGAAACGCCGGTATGTGTGTGAAAAGCAAGAAGCCGGAGCGGGAATCGCTACTGACTTCATCTTTGATATCCGATTCGGTGGTCTGGAGCTCCCCTATAAATGTTTGTTATCACTCTTTTCCCCTGGTTTGCCTTTTTGGTCATTTGATTCTGGTCGGAGATGTTATGGTACACAATGGTGCATCAAATTGTAAAATTTTTTGCCAAGGGCCAGCTTAACTGAGGAATCCTGTATAGACAACCTCCTGCCTGGAAATTATGAACTAAGGAAGCACCTGTATCAGAGATGTGTTGGCCAGAGGTGAGAGGTGTCATGTATGCTCCTAAATGTGCACTGTTTCGGCAATAATAGACACTGATTGCTGTTTTTCAAAATTTTATTTAAACTGAATTTATTTCTACAATCTCATACACAATAATTTAATTTAACTTCTCTTATTTTGAAGTTGTTGAACTTGTTTCAACAATTTATCCAACAGTATTGTAGCCGATTTAGGTTCGTTTAACATCCTCTTTTAGAAATATGTCCAAAGAGCCTCTGTCTCTGACACATATAATTTTGTTAGATAATAAACATTCAAGGGTATGATTTCTTACCTACCCTACCTATACAATATAGTCCGGGCGGCGGCTGCAAGGACACTTACCCTATCGAGTTAGAAAAAAAAATGTTGCTTTGGTGAAAAAGAGAACTGTTATAGTAGATGGAAAGCAACTTTTGTCGGCCTTAGCATATGTTGAAGCATTACATGTATCAATGGGCAAAGTGTTTTTTCCGGACTCATCTTTTATCCTATGTAGTTGACGAACGAAACCTTCTTAGTTGACTAGAAATCGACAAATACCTATACAACCCAAAAAATCTGATCTGCCACCCTCTCTATTTTGGGAGATCTGGTTGTCCAACTAAATATGCGGACGGTGTCGGAAGTCCTAGCGAGTAAAACCAATGGCAAAAACTATAACGTAAGCCATCTACTTTACAAATTACCTTGTCTGCCAACAGGCAGCCTGGCAGTCTTTTTAGTCCAACCAATTTTACCTTCTATGCAGATGAGGATAATTTAGTGACTTTCCCATTCGCCTGTTGGCAACATTACCGGCACTCATAACCTCAATGTTTGATAACCTTATTTTTCTCTAACGATGGCAGGGGTTTTAAATAATTTCTATTCAAATGTAACAAATAAAATCACAACAAACTTATGCGTTTCTATACGATATGGTCACCATTTGCGTGGCAAACCGCCAGGAATTGCTCGATCTTTAAAACAACGCCTTGAAGGTAAATACTTTTGATATTTGATAAATAAAATTAGTAATAATCTCTTATATTTTGTAGAATTAAAACATAAAGATCCAACTCTACATTATCGTGTCGATATTGGTTTACCTATACCTGTAATATCAAGATCTAAACAATTAAAGGAACGTCTAGAAGTGATTAAAAAACAACATAATAATAAAGAATTAGAGAAATTAGCAAGAAATCATCAACGTATATCCAATTATTTCGTTTAATTTTAAAACGATTATTGTAATTTTTTGTAAATTTTCAGTGAAAATCGATTTGGATCAAGTTAATAAGGAATGGTTTAAAACGAATAGTTTCTATCATATAAAACAAATAGCTGAACATTATGGCATTTATCAGCATTTATTTGGTGGTGCATATTTCCACCCAATCATACCATTATCCATTCATTTTATTCATAAAGATATTGAACATCCTGTCCATTTTGGTAATGTAATTAAACCATCAGAAACAACAACTGTTCCAATTGTAAATTATGAAAGTCCAAATAATACGTATTGGACATTAATTTTAACGAATCCTGATGGTAATTTTACAGAACAAAATAAAGAATACGTCCATTGGTTTAAGTAAGCATTGTTGTTGTTGTTGTTTATTTAATTTCTAATACTTAAAACAATACAACTCACAGGTCGAATATACCAGGCAATGATTTAACGAAAGGTGAAACTATTGTGGAATATTTACAACCGTTTCCACCGAAAGGTACCGGTTATCATCGATTCGTTTTTATTTTGTATAAACAAGAGAAAAAATTGGATTTATCTAAATTTAAATTAGACGGACCATGTTTAGATTTAACAAAACGTACATTTTCAACATTAGATTTTTATCGGGAGAATCAAGACAATTTGACACCGGGTGGTTTAGCATTTTTCCAATCCGATTGGGATAAATCTTTAACCGATTTCTACCATAATATTTTGAGTAAATCACACAATAATAAATATAACAACAACAACAAAAATCACACTTATTTGTTGCAGATATGAAAGAACCAATATTTGAATATGATTTCCCACCACCGTACATTAGGAAACAGGAATGGTTCCCTATACGGCGCCCATTCAATTTATATATGGATAAATATCGGGATCCTAAAGAGATTAACAAAGAATTCTTGATGAGAAAGTTGAAAAACGTACATCCATTCAAACCACCACCACTTCCACTACCATATCCGAATGCTGTGTATTTTGATGGATATGTACCATCTTGGTTGAAATTGGAGAAGACGAAGAGCCGTCTAAAATGGGGCAGAATAAACGATATTGAAAATTAATTTATTGTAATTTCTTTCAAAAAAAAAAACAATTAGGCTTTTTTGTAATTTTTATTTTGTTTTTAAACAATTCACGTGAATGTATCGTGAATTGATTATATTCGTTAATATGAATATATGAATAGAGACTGCGCTTCTTCAGTTTTACCCACTTTTGTTTATTCCTATTTTAAAAGTAAAACAATCGTATAGGTCGCGATAGTGGCTACGTTACATCGTGCTACGTGTTTGGTGAAATTCTCTCTTGTACAAACAAAACATGTTTTTCACATAAATATAATAGTGAAACGTTTTGTGTTTGTTTGTTTTATTGAAATTTAACAAAAATATGGCAAGTATTTTATTTATAAATTCGATGTTTTGTTGAATTAATTCACCTTGATAGCATATTTCGTCAAAAGAAGTTAATTAGATACAACAAATTAAGTCTTTTCGAATTTGTTTCAAGTTTCTATTTGATTGTTCGTTGAATATAGTGTCTATACAGTGTTCCATTTAATAAAAAAAATCATTTCTTCGATATGTATTTGGTGAATGTAACTAGAAATTCATTGCTATTCTGTAGATAGATACGAAATGTTGCATTTTTATCATAGAGAAAGCCTATTTGTAAAAATGAAAATTTTTGAAAACATCAAGGTTAACGACTATAATAATTAAACATTGATAAATTTTAATCAAAATAGTAATCTGGACAAAAATGTAATTTTTCTATTGTTTTACATTTATACCAGGAATTGAGGCAAGATTTGTCAAGGCTATCAAGTTAATTAAATATTATTATTACTATTATTATCATTGGTCTCATAAAAAACCATAATTACAAATTTTCAGACTTTAGACTACGAGACTGGTGAATACATGCACGATTTCAGCAGCACATTAAATTGTGAAACTGGTGAAGCCGAATATACATGGACTTCAAATCGAAAACAACAAAACAACATCAATCCAAATCGACAAATACACTTTAAAATACCAACATCCTGTTATCAACACAAGAATCATACGAAAATTGAAATAAATAATTCATCATCGTGTATCAGTGCAGCTGCTATATTATTTCTGTTACCAACAACGATATTCTTTTATCCAATATTATCATTGGTATTGGTAGGAACGGAAATAACGTTACATATATGGGCGCACAATAAGAATAAAAAGTTGAAAAATAAAAATCTGTATTATCAAAGTCCATTACATATAATTTGTAAAGAATTTTGTGCATCATGTCGGGAAGAATTGTCAAAACAGAAAATAACAAAAATCCAAAATCAACGTAACGATCGAATACACAAATACAATTTTGATACATACACTAGGATAGTCACATAATTATGTATAACAACAAATTGAAATAAAATTATTTAAAATTCAAAATCTCCTTTGTTGCAAATTTACAAATCGTATGGAAATCGGTTTTAATCATACATCGCCAATATTTACATCTACCCCATATCATTGCTGGATAATTCGGACTAGGTATACCGTGGAAAATGCGCGCAATTGCACGTCCAGTAAAATTATCATCTCTATACGTTGATATTAAACCGCGTATATTATTAATTAAACTATCTTCATCGAGTATTGAATTATTTGTTATTTCTACACTTGATAGAGGATCGTGATTAACGAAATATTCGCGTATTTTCACTTTTAATCTATCACTTCTATCATCGATATCCGTTAAACATTCTCGATATGTTTTAGTTGCCATTTCTGTTAATGTTTGATGTAAAGCATGCAATTGTAATAATGATGTTTTCTCTTGATTTATCGTTTGATTGTATAGAGTATCTAAAGCTTCATCTAATTGATTGTCAGTTAGATTACCAGGTGCTAATAGACGAAAACCTAAATTTGTAAATTCTACACTAAGTTTGGAACGTTTCGGTTGACCATTAACTAGAAAACAAAAGAAAATTAATTTTATTGAGAACAATACGAAATAATTTAATTTTTCAATTAACATACAGGAAGTCCATTCAAGATTCTTCAATTTCAATTTACATATACCACTATCCCAACCGATTGTCGCAGCAATATCAATAACCTTAAATTCTATAATATTCTGTTTTTTATTGTTTGTTTCACTATTGTTTTGTAATGCTATAGCCATAGCTAATGGTGGACATTCTTTTGCTGCTTTTTCAATTTCATTAAAACTACCATACGATATGATTTTACATATCGTATAAGCTGGACTTAACAATTCTATATATTTATTCTCATGTAATTCCAAATAACATAATAATGTTGATATGTTTTCCTCTGTTATATCTAATAATTTGACACTATCTTCTATACTAAATGCAACTTCATGTTTTGGACATACACCAGTACACGAACATTTTATAAATATACGTTGTAATAATTTTCGAATAATATAACGATCAATTGAATTTGAATAAATATGTCTTTGTAATTCGTATTGATCATTATTTTTATAATCAAGAAATAAATGACAATGTGCTGGTAAACTATCACGACCAGCTCTACCAATTTCTTGTACATAACTTTCGAAATTTTTCGGCATATTATAATGTATTACAGCACGTATATCAGATTTATTTATACCCATACCAAATGCTACAGTTGCCACAACAATTCTTAATTCATTTGACATAAACTTTTTTTGTATTGTTTTACGTTTTGTTGCTGATAAACCAGCATGATATGGTTCAGCTTCAATATTCAATCGTTTCCTCTTATTCCCCTTATTACTATTACTATTATTATTATTATTATATGAACGACGGTATTGGAAAGTTGTACGTAAAAAATTCGCTATACGATTACATTCTTCACGTCTTGTACAATAAATGATGATACTTGAATAATTTGTAAATTTCTCTGATGTTAATAAATTTAATAAAGCTTGATCTTTATCTGGATCTTTTGATATAGTTAAATATAAATTATTCGGTAATGGTATATCATTAATAACACCATTTTCACCATCTGTTATTTGTAAATGTTCAATAATACTATACATTGTTGTTTTTGTTGCTGTTGCTGTTAAACCTAATATTGTTTTTATACCGATACGTTCACGTAAAACACGACAAATCATTAAATAACTTGGACGGAAATTGTGTGACCATTGTGATACACAATGTGCCTCATCAATACAAGCGAATGCAATTGGTGGTAATTTTCTTAAAAATGAACCCAACCCTATACAATTATAACAATAAAATGATTATTTATCAAATTTGTAACTTTTTTAGGTAAATACTCACATGATGATCTTTCACCAGCTATTACAGCTTCTGGTGATACTAATAATATTGATAATTCACCTAATGTTATTGATTCAATAATTTGTTCACGTTTAATTTTCGTTTGATTTGTATGTAAACAAGCAGCTTTTAAAAATGATGGTATACCACTAATTTGATCTTCCATTAATGATACTAATGGTGATATAATTAATGTTATACAATTTTGTTTTTTTCTATATAAATATGCTGGTAATTGATAACATAAACTTTTACCAGAACCTGTACATAATGTTACTAATGTTGATTTACCAGATAATATTCTCATTATTGCTAATTCTTGTCCTGGACGGAATGATGTATGACCGAATTTTTTTAATGTTTCAAATACTTCATCGGGTGTTTCTATAAAACAAAAATCAGAAAATTAGAGGCATAGAAGAAATTCAATTATTTCGAACCAGCTAAACTTATATACAGGGTTGGGCAAAAGTCCCGGAACAGTCAAATAACTCAGGATTTGGTTAAGGTAAAGATCTGATTTTTCGGATATTGTAGTTTTAAGTTATGATCTATTAATCTAGAGTATTTTGGCGAACTTGCCGCTTCCGGTTTGAACGGAAGTAACTGTCAACTTGCTTATTTTAAATGGAATGGTATATTTTTTTGTAAATAATCTTGATTATACTGTATTAGGGTTCCCTATACCTACATATAACTATTTGTGAGATATTACAATTTTTTTCATCTTCAAAAATGTCTTTGGTACCCCAAATCTGAAGCAGTTTTAAGAGTAGTACCTTACTTTATCTTAGTGTTGTTCATAAAAAAGGGCATTAAATGCCTTGTTGTATCAAATAACTAACTTTTACTCGGAAATGAAATTAATCGACTCTCGTTATATCACAGAGTATGCTTAGCCTGTATAAAGTTTAATGGAAATGAAAACAGAAAAAACTGTAATATCTCACAAACGGTTATAGATAGGTATAGTGAACCCTAATACAGCATAGTCAAGATTAATATGTATAGAATTCAAAAATGCCCAAAAAAAATATAGCATTCTATTCAAAATAAGCAAGTTGACAGCCACTTCCGGTTGAAGCGGAAGTGGCAAGTTCACCAAAACACCCTAGATCAATAGATCATAACTGAAGTTTATTATCTGCAAAAATTCAGATTTTTAACTGTACGAAATTCGGAGATATTTGACCGTTAAGGGACTTTTGCCCAACCCTGTATATAATGAGGATAATGAGGGTTAAATACAATATTTAAATAATAAATCCTTTTGTGGATGGATTTAAGTGTTTGTTTCATTATCTGTCGTTGCGTCTGTGGTAACATCAACGCTTCCAAAGCTTCTTTGCATATCACAATTCGTGCAATTCTGAACAATTACCAACGTTTTTATTCCATCATTTCTTTTATATACAGGAAAATCTCGATTATCGCGATTTTAAAGAATTTCGGACTGAAATAACCCGTGTTATCAGTGACCTACCTAACTAAGATTGGCTTCGATCACGGATTTGATTATCGCGGTATCCCTGTATTATTGTGACGTATAATTCTTTGAATTAAACAAGTTGAACATTGACTGTCGAAGTAAAGATATTTTTGCGAAATTGGATAAGTGCTCTAGTAAATATCAAGTTGGCGAAATTCTACAAAGTACTTTAAGACAAAACACTGTTACTGTTGTGATCTACTGGACCCCGATACAAGTTAAACAATTTTGTGCCGTATACATCAAGTCTAGGAAATGCGAAAATTATTGTCAATTAAATGACTATAGTGGATTCCTATAACAAATACATCTGTGGAAAACTGACAATGAGTCACCGTCCCCACGTCAACAACTCATATGTTATACCACTGCCATCTTTATACCCGTATAAATTATAAAGATGAAGAGAAAACACGTGGTCAGAGGGTGTTTCTCTCTTATTCGAAAGCCATAGGATTAGTTAATGCTTGTTTTTCTCCTATGAGCCTACTTTTGAAACTCTTACGGTATACATGTTGTTATGAAATCTCCACCAACCGTGTCCACTGCTTGTGTATTTTAAACGGAAATTCTAATTAAAATAGAAAAACTATACATGCGACCAAATAAGTTTTTGTTCATCCAGTAACAATAATTTGTATACAGATTAAATGAAATAGCCAAATAATTAGTGTATAAACTGCTCTAAACCACAATCATCAGTGGTACGGAAGGCACTGGGTGACACCATCGTGGCGTGATACCCGATATTTTTAAACGGATGTTATTTTTTTTTGCCAATTTAACAATTGCATGCTCTTTTCAAAATAGTCCTTTTTTGTTTCTAAGAACCAAACATCTAAAGATTCTACCCAAAAACGGTAAATTTTGCATCAATTCCATAAATAAATAAGAATTTTCAAAGATATTGTCGAGAAACGACAAACTTTGCGCTAATTCCATCAA
Organism: Lydus trimaculatus; assembly: GCA_037414755.1. Taxonomy (NCBI): domain Eukaryota; kingdom Metazoa; phylum Arthropoda; class Insecta; order Coleoptera; family Meloidae; genus Lydus; species Lydus trimaculatus. Next base: position 6,283 of record JAZBGY010001391.1, on the reverse strand, counting down.
AATAAACGAAAAATGCCAAACATTCTGATCATAAACGCCAAATTTTGGGCTTATCCCCTCAACATACCATGAATTACCGCACCAGGTGACACTAATGCTATGAACGCCACGCCACTGTCTAAACTAAACAAATAAAAGCATCATGCCAATTTGAAGATTTTAACCTTTTATAAACAAGTTGGATCCTAATAGCTCACCGTTTAACCTACCAAATCCTAAGCTTTTTCCAGGGCCGTACCTAATAACAATTAACTATTTGCCGACAAAATTTGTTTTTTTTTTTTTAAATTCGCAAGTACCTACTTATATTTATATGGCGATAACAATTCTGCATAGCCGCCCCCACATAACAAAAAATAAAACAAAAAATTTGAATATTATAACTATTCTACGGTTTTTAATTAATCACCACTTTTTAACTATATAATTCAGATCTATATTGTCCAAATCATCAGACGAGCATGAACAAATGAGTAAGTAATTCAATCGCTCGCATCTCCCATTGTGGATCTACTAGGTATACGATTTTGTTAATTTTAATTCACTGAAAGTACCAGCTTGAGCCACCAAGACTCTTCCTCCATGTTTTTTTTTTTATGGCGAGTTCTATAATCGTCGTCAAATTGTACCCCATATTCTTTACATTCAAGTTTCAGCCGCTCTTTTTTTCTCACTCATCTTTGTATACTACCACTTAAGGCCCGCTTAATCGACATCTAGTTAACCGACTTTTAGATTATCCGATAAAAGACTAAACTATGTGTCCACTTTAACCATCGCCGAGTGCCAGCAGATTAACCGATTTTTCAAAAATACTATGCATGAAATTAGGTAGGATATTATGGATGGTAAGTATATTTTGCATTTCTCGTTCCGTATTATCCGACCAGTGACTGATTCAGTAGTAGTCGGTTATACCAGCTTCTACTGTATAGTATGTATCGATATCGCTAGTTCGCCGAAATGGACGCCAGACATCGGCTCGGCACAATAAAAAGTCAAATAAGCGAATCAATAGGCAGATTGTTATAAATAAACAGTCTGCAAATTAAATTTCCGCAATTTTTATAATTCTTTTCTTCATCTTCTATAATTTATTATTTCAATAATTTTGAAATAGGTTAATTTGCCGACTTGCCCAAAAATGGGAGGGTGTCATCCCCCCCCTACCTCGGTCCGGCCCTGGCTTTTTCTTCGAGTTGTTAGTCTCAAACAACACGAGTATTTTGAGTAATCGAACAACCGTATTTACTACACAAAAAATCTAAATTCTAAAATAATAAATAACAAATTACCAATTAAGCTACCATCTGGATTTAATTTGAAATAAGGCTCTACTGTTTCTTTATTATCAATAAATTGTTGTAAATTTAGTTGAACGACTTCTTTTTCAAGACGTAACGCTTCTGTTAATAAATCATCATTTTCTGCATCATCAAATAAATTCTCATCATCATTATCATTATCACAATTCTCATTGTTATCACTATCATTATCACTACGATCATCATTATTATCGCTATGATCATTCTGTACTGATAAATTTGGTTTACGTATAGCAAAAACACTATTTTTCGCCATTTCAGCAGCTTCTTCTAATGTTGGTCCACAAATATTCTCATCATTTTCCTCATCAATTAAATCTAATAATTTATCAGTTTTATTTTTTGGACAATTACGTGCAAAATGTCCATCTTCATTACAATTAAAACATTTCAATTTACCACCATCACAACCATTCAAATCTAATAGATTTGATTCATTGAATTTCCTCTTACTTTTCCATTGTTTTATTTTAAATTTACTAAAATTCATTGTTTTTTTACCACGACTATAGATCTTCTTTTTTAAATTAATTGTAACATAATTATCGTTTAATGTGCGATTTTTGATTTTCTCTGTTAATTTTGTTGATTTTATGTTTGATGGTTCATTGTAATCATCAACATTTTTTGTTGTTTTCACGATAAGTTTTTTAAAATTTTTACATCTTGGTACCGATTTCCTTGGTTTCACTGAATATTCCAAATCATACGTTGAATTATCGTCATTTTCTTCATTCTCATCATTAACAATTTGTTGTGGTTTAGTTGTTTTGGTACGTTTTTGACGTTTCTTCTTATTATCTGCATTTATAGCAAAATCTTTCGATTTTTTTGTTTGTTTTCTAGTTGATTCTTTATTATCAACATCTAAAACATAATCCGGATCATTTTCAGAATAATCAGAATCAAGAAAGTTTTTCGTTAGTGTCTCTTTTACGTCTACGACTACTCGATTATTACTAATTTCATCTTTCGATACTTCTGTAGTTTTGATCTCTTCCACATGATCTTTTATTTGCTTGTCATCATTCTGTATAGTTTGTTTATCTTGAGTTAATTCAGAAACAGTTTCGTCAATTTTAAACTTTTTGGAGTAATGCATCGGTTCATCATCTGAATTATCAACGATATCATCACTGTGATATTCTGGATTATCATTAATCCAATTAGATTGTAAATCATCTAATGATGTATCATTTATAATACCAGTACTTTGTCCAACTCTTGCCATCCAATTTTTATCGATTATTTTCAAATTTTGATAATTATTATCTAAAACAGTTTGTATTAAATTTGTTGGTTGTGTTAAAATCTCATCTTTTCTCTCAATAATTCTAATTGGATTTGTTGTTGAATTTTTCGTAAATAAACCTTCAAATGATAATGGTATATTATCAGATTGTAAATTTGGTTGTGATAATGATTGTTGATTATTATTATCAATATTTATATCATTAGTTTTATTATTACGTTGTGTAAATGATAAACTTTTACGTGGATTACGTTTTGAAAATTTCGAACCACAAAAGATTTTTTTAGCAAATGTTGAATTCAAATCTGTTGTATTATTTGTATTTTTATTTTTCGTTTCAATTTTACGATCTAATTTAAAACTCCAAGCATCTTCAACATTACTATTATCAACAACAATATTATCAGCTTCTGTATTATTGGTGTTTTGTTGATTCTCATTGTTATTATTATTATTATTTTCATGATTATTGATATCATCGTCATCATCGTCCGAATTGAAACCATCTACATCTTTAAAACTTTGTTCAAGTATTGCTGTTTTCAATTGGAAATATTTTTTGTAAGCATTCCGTACATCTTGATTTGCCTCTCTTATATCTAGCTGTGTAATAATTTAATAAATTAGACAATTTTTAATTGATAAAAATAATAAAAATACACATACCTTTGAAGGTAACCTATTATGGGTTTTTTTAAAATTATGTTCCCATAGTTTTACAATATATTTACATTTATTGTAAGTAGTTTCATCTTCTGGTAATGTAAATGTACTCATTTTGTTATATTTAATTTATTATTTTCACAATTAACATATGATTATTATTGTAAACAAAAGAGTCGCCATTACAATAAGAATTCGCGCTAAAAATAACAGTATTGCCAACCAACAAAACATATTATAGAGGCGGTAATTTTAAATAACACATCACATTTGATTGTGAGTAATTATCACTCTTTAGATTCAAGTATAATAAATAGTTTTGACTTGAAATACACAATATCTAAATATCTACAATTGTTTTAGTTACTAATTATAGTTCTTTGTTATAAATAAATCCGAATTTTTCAATTTTGTGTGGTTATGTTTATCATGTTGTTTGCAGCATTGCCGCTTTCCGCGTATTTCCTCAAATTCAAGGTATTCTGCTGTAGGGGTAAATTTCTAAATTATCAAGAATTTTTTTACACTATAATATTCTCAAATAATAATAATTATAATAATAACAATCGTCACTAGTTTGAACAAGATACACTTCGATTAAAACTGAATGTTTTAAGTGGATTTCTGTAGAAGCAGAGGGCTGCTGGAAAATCAAGGAGAGGAAGATAATAATAAATTAAAGAATAAGAGACACAAACAATTAATATGACGTGGCACGTGGCAACGTACAACAAATATCAAATGAAAGACGAACACTGATTGTGAGATCCAAAAAAAAGGAGGGAATTCCCTAGAAAAAGCTGGGTAGAAGGCATCTTTTATAAAGAAATGATAGAGAGGAGAGAGAGAGAGAGAGAGACACTTTCAGATAGTGGGGTAACTAGGAATTTTGTGCCCTTACGCAAAAATATTCTAGCCTCTCTCTTCTTTTAACAGTGGCGGACTGGGCCGCCGGGACACCGGGCAATTGCCCGGTGGGCCGGGCCCTATGGGGCTTATATATAGAAGGTTTTAAAAACATGTATAATAAATATTTAATTAAAAATTGAGAATAAAATACATATAAGAATTTACAACAATATATTTGCAAATATGTAGGAGGGGGGCCTTTTTATATCTATTTGCCAGGGCTGTCCAGCTTACCCAGTCCGCCACTGTCTTTTAATATTGAGCAGTTTCTATAAAATCTTTCTCTACTCCAACTCCGTACAAGAAATAGGACAGTCTTGTACCGCAAAAATCTTCGAAACAGGTACATTGCTGAAAAACAAGCATTAACCAATTTTAATGGTTTGGAAATAAGTTGAAGTGAGATGGAAAGAAAGCAGGCGATCACATGGTGTTGCTTTCGATCTCACTTCAACCTATGTGAAAGACATACGACTGGTTAATGCTTGTTTTGGCCCTATGACCATTTTCCAACATTCTAACGACATTATGGTCTTTGTCCGCGTTGAACAAAAATATATAGAAGATGGGTGGTTATATACGTATTTGTAAAATTGCCTACCCTCAATAGCTATACTGTAGCCTACTATTTTCATTCAAATTTAACATTTCTAGCTTTTTGATGTAGTTTCATCTTTCTCTTACTTATTGCGATTGCAATGTTTCTATGTAGTGTACGATAAAGATAGCATCTCATCTGTTTATCTGTTAAAAGATTCTAAATTTGAATGAAATAACGAGGAGTGACTATTACGATCGTCAATCTAGGTGAAGGCTATAAAAATGTCGCATTTCATGTAGTTTTCCCAATGTTTCTAGTGTTCAGGATGAGTTACGAAAGCACAAGGAACAATGATGGTTAGGGGTCGTAGAAGATTCCAAAATCGAATTACTACTAATAATATAAAGACTGATAACAGCAATTTCTTACATACAAAAACTGATCAGATAATTTTCGTCAAAGACTACGCTGACAGGATCGGCAACACCGCTTCTGTTTGTTTGTCTGTCATTCGAACAGCAAACATGTTGTATGAACGTGCAAGCGTGCTTTAAACTAAAAATAACAAAAAAGGACCGTAATTCAGCTCAACAGTTAGGTAGTAAAATATATCATATTGATATTTGGTTATTTATCCTGTTCTGTTTGTTGAAAAACCATGGCAAATTACGAAAATAATAGGTTAGTATTTTGATGACAAAAAAAAAACAAATGCTGATCCTAACCTAATAATGCATTTTCAGCTCCAAAAATCGCATAAATGACGATATGGATTATGTGGATATACATGGTAGGAAGATAAGAGTTGTTGTATCAGAAAAGACTGGAGAGATATTGATTCCAATAAATGAAATTCGTCAAACCGGTTTTAATATTTATCACAGAAATCAGTATAGCAAGGCATTGATTGATGATAGGTAAGCAATTTTGGTTTGTTGTTTTTTTCTCAGTGTGGTAATGATTGCTGATTTGTTTGCAAATTGATAGGCACATATTCTATCGTTTTGTTAGTTTAGCATTTGTTTCTTATCAATTAATCTTTAGGAAATAGCTTTAAGAATAAAATCACAACAAGAAGTTCTTATCACATACTTTTATCTATTCTTTCTACTTTAAATGTAAACAATGATCTTCAAATAGCCATCAAACAATAAAATCATAAAGTTTAGATCAGGTGTTATTGTATGAAGCCTGAAAATTCGCATTTTAGAAAAGATCCGATTCAGATATCCTTCGTTAATCTCAACTTAAACTTAGAGCTGCTTCACACTTACCGTGAAGGCATGGCCGGCGTCAACATATTGGCGGTATAAAGTAAAAGCTACACCTTATCAGTGGTCAAGTATTTAGTGTATAGTTAGGTGCAGAAAAAAATTAATGTCCAATAGTTGGTACTGTTCCCTTCAAGCGAAAATCTGCTCACATAATACAGTCTTCACCGTTATATTATGATTTCTACCCCTGATTATACCCATGGTATAAAAATCTCTGAAGGTATGATATTGCGCAGCCTACTGTGACGTCACTGAGAGAGTAAACAAACACGTTTGAAACGTATTCATATGCTATGGTATTTATTAATAATTTATTAAT
>JAZBGY010001390.1:0-22893 GCA_037414755.1 Lydus trimaculatus | reverse complement strand
TCTATAATTTATTGAGCACTGGTTGAATTTTGTTGAAATCTTGACCCACGTCAATGATGATTTTGAAATAAACATTAGAATTGTGTAGCATTCTCTTGTATCCTCTACCTATCTAATAATAGAAAATAACAAATTTTTGTAAAAAAATAAAAATTAAAACGAGGTTATTTATTTCACTACAAATCTATATCGCGATCTTTATCTCCATTATGTAAATTTGTCATATTTATCATACGAATACTATGAATAATTAACTACAAATACAATAAAACTATCAAAAAATAGAGATTAAGATAAAGATCATTGGTAACAGAAAATACCTAAATTTATAGTGAATCAAAACTGACTTGACTTGACTTGACTTGGTTTGAAAAAAAAGACACACCAAAGATTACAATTATTATAGTCGTCAACAACGGAGAACAACGCTTAATTTAACAAATAAATCAAAGAACGCTAATAACGTAAATCACGTGGTATAAGCTTTAAATCGGAATGCTACTGTGCGTGATTCGGCGAATTTAGCTCGTGACTTAGGCTTGTCGAAGCTTGACCAGGCTTGGCTCAAGAACGTTATCACGCTATACGCGTATAATTCGTGTTGGCTTGGCAAGTCTTGGCCGAATCTTGACAGTGACGTATGCGCTTCCAAACATCTTATGCTTTTGATATTTGTAAAACAACAAAAACTCCAAAATAATGTCGTTTAACCTCTCCATTTTGAATTGATTTTGGGTACAATAACAGCACATTTATCAACGATAATCTGAACGCTACTGAAGGATTGGCGAACTCGACAATTTTCCTATGGATTAGGTCTGCCGTATGACAAGCCGAATCCGAATAGACTCACGCCTTCTCTTTGTCTATTGGATGCTTATTTCCCCGAGGTTGGCTCGTGTGTAGCTGAATCATGCGTCGTGCTATTCCGACTGGACAGTATACGGTGCGTGCGTTCAAATCTAGTACGAACGGAGCCTAATTACCGGTTAATTTATTTGTTTGTATATTTATATAATGTGCTAAAATAAAAATGATGGACAATATAATCTATAAAAAGACATTACTCTGTCATTGTTATTGTTGTTGTTGTTTTTTTATTTCTTTCTATTCAATAATAACCAAATAAATCAATAGAAATATGATTTTTTTTCTCGTTGAAATATGAGCACACGCACCTACATATTTTCTAATAAAAACCAATAAAATTTCAATGAAAAACATCTGATGAATCACCAACATATACCAGATATCCCATTCAAATCTAACATAGAATAAAACAATAGATAATAACGATGATGATTAATAAAAAAAACGAATTACGTCAATATTGAAATAGAATTAAATAAATGATGATTAATATAAGACAGACGGACACACCTTAATGGGATACCTGTATGGTATTTAATATAATTTTAACTCAACCTATGATTTTTCTAAATTAAAATCTGATATCATTTCGATATAATTTTTAAATTTAGAAAACATTATTAACTTAAAAAAGAATACTCTCGTTAAAGTATAATATAACAGAAATTCCTTTGATGTTGCTATAATGATAAGTTACAAACATTTAACATTAAAAACACCATATTGTTGTTGTCATTTTTAATTAGTCAAAATTTACAAAAGATTCTATTAATAGAAAACATAAAAAGTTATTGTTTGTCGAATCAGTGGCGTAACATTTATTATCGTATAGTTTACAATGCGATCACTAGAGTTCGCTGCGACTTAAGCGCAACATGCGCGTTATTGTGAATCTTTCATGATCGAATCCTAGAGGGAGTTAGTGTTTGTTTACGTACGCCACTGTTTTTTTATTCTTAAGTAAAACGTTCCAGTTGTTAATTGATCTTTAACGATTATTTTTCATTAGTTCTCTCATTAATATGAGTATTAATGTGGTAATTATTGTTTTATAAATAGTTTTTGTTTGTTTCTCTTGTTAATTAGGTATACACAATTGTTAAGTTGGTAGTTCTTTATATAACAATAATAACAACAACAATGTAAATAAATAATTAATTAAATGATTTATATTAAGTATGTTTTATTAATAGATTTGAATCAATAAACTCTAATACTACTCTAGGCCATCAATTCAATTCAATTCTAATCTAAATTCTTCTTTTCTAATCTTTATTATACCGAAAATTGACCTTTTTCTCTACTCCTCCTCTACCGCCAACCCCACCACCGTCTTTCATAGTAAGATCCAGTTTAGTCAGTAGCGTTCCTAGCATTGGTGTCACTAGTTTGACACTTTCACCCTCAACATTATATAAAATTGTTTGGTATGTTTAGAAAGTATGGCAGGTTTCGCTTAACCCTATGGGTTAACTGGATTAACCCCATTTGTTTTGCAAACGGTTTTATTTTTTAAACGATGCGGTCTACACCGCTCTAGTGACGCCACTGTTGATGTTAAGATTACACACACGGTATCCCACCACAATAAATAAAAGCCAAATATGGAAAATTTGTCATTTTTGCAAAATTTTTTTCTGTTGTTGTTATTTAAACAAAAATGATGATTCAAAGACACAAATTCAATATTGACATTCACTTTTATGAAGGTTGTTTTATGTACTTTATGTGTTTTACTGTAGGTGGTTGGATTAAGCAAGATTTAATAATCGTTTTATTTCAAGAATGTGGTTTCATTTTGAAATAGGTCAATATAGACGAGTTAACTATAATTAAAAACAACAAAAAATAGCAATATTTTACAAAATTTTCTAGAAGAATAGATAGCGAATAGTATGCCATCTTTATCATATCCATTATGGTATATAGCAATTTTAAACATATGCGACAAAGATGGATAGATATACTACAGAATTGTTACGATAACTTCTCTAGAACGACCATTACTATAATCTGTGACTATTGAAATAAGTGAGACATTAATCTAAATAGAGTCAAGTCGGCCGATTTACTCCAGTTTTACTATATATTTGGAAAAATGTTTACGTAATGTTGGATGGATTAATTTATGGTGCCATATATATCAGCATGTTGTTTAATTGTTTGTTTGACGATAAGGCCGAAACCGGTACAATTTTAGAAAAGAAAGCAATCATTGACCTTGTTGTTTTATAATTCTAATTTATGAATTAATTAAAAAAAAAAACTATAGTTGATGATAAGGAAACATTATTGGAATTTTTATGATAATCACAACTTACTTGAATATTCAGTCTTACCAACCATTTTTAATTAAAAACCGAAAAACAAACAAAAACTCAATTTAGATAATCACAAGTTGTTAAAACACACTGTACATTTGAACTAAAACTAAATTGTCGTCTACTATTACACGGTTTTTATTCCATTTTTATTTGTTTAAATTATTAACAACAATATCGACGTGTATTAACATTAAAAATGAATAAATCTGTCGAAAAACTCGATAGTTTTTGGTGTTTTGACTCCGGTTTACCTACGCGATTATACTTTCTGGGTTAGTTTAAACTTAACCACAGTTGGTATACTAACAATAATAAGAAGAAATTTATCTTTTCGCTGATTAAAATCAAAATTTGTTGTTCTTGACAATAAATAAAAAAAAGAACAACACGAAACTGAAACACTTACTAGAAACTTTAACAGAGAAAGCGTTCAAGTAGGGGTCTAACAATAAGATTAAATTATGAATGCATTGTTTCCACTATATATTTGGTATTAAGATGATGTCATTTTACGAGGATATATTATGATAACGAACGTGTTTTAATTGCATATATACTTTGTTGTTTTTTTTTTTTTATTTAATTTCCAAAGGCATCATGCATGACAACAACAACAACAACTAGACCTACTATAGAGAATAGATTTATAGCTTTTCCGGTTTAACAACAGGAAATCATATTATAGACATTTAGTTTAAAATATTGAAGCATTAAACATAGCAAAATTGAAGAAAAAGAGCCCTAACCCTCAGGATTTGTTAAAAGGAGTACCTTTAATGAAAATCAAATGTATAGATCAATTCTATAGTCCGATCCTGGATGATGTTATACAACAATAATGTCACAAGTTTAAAAATAATTTTTATTATTAAAATACCAAAATTAAAGCCGCAATTTATGAGTCAAAACTAGGAAATTGCAAATAATAATTTGGTTAAAAATAATTGTTACGCGATATGTTCATAAGTAAACTTTATTCTTAGAAAATGTTCGATAAAAAACACGATGAATTTCAAAATAAGGGTTGTTCCATTGAAGAAATTCAGTAATATTCCACTAGATGTCGCAACCGAATTACCCATCATTCTATTCTGCTGTGATGTCATAGCGAAACATGCGCAATAGTAACGATATTTTTGAATTTCCATAACATTGATTCAATCTAGAGTTGATTATTTTTAATTAAGTTTCTTTATTAATTAATTGTGCAAATTTTACAGGTAAATTAGGTTTATTTTGAATACCGATGCCACCACTCGCTCAAATTATGCATCTAAAACAGCTCGGTTTTGTTATGGTAATAGTTATCCAGTAGCGTACGTACTTTTGTGGTCTTCCAAGAACTGTCAACCCGCTATCTCTCTACAGGACTGAATGATCAATGCTTTAGGTTTATGACGTCATTGGCTATTTATACAGGCGATCTTGATTTTTTGAATGTAGTGTATTAAAATAGATTGCGGTATAGGAGTGGACTGATAGCACAATAGCCAATGACATCATCCACCGCATAATGGATTCTCAGAATATCAAGCCGTCCTATAGATAGCAAAGTTGGTTGACTGTTCCGATGAATAATCGAATTAATCAATTAGTCAGGGTCAGAACATACAGTTTTATGTAACATAGAGTATTACCCACCGTCAAGACTGTCCTATGTTCCTACTAAAATAACAAGACAGTCTCAAGGGTTAGTAATTTCAAAAACTATTCTACCACTTATCTCTTTTCAACCCAGACGAAAGCTAGAAGACGGTCTCGGTTCTTGTTGTTCCTCCTATGTTTCTAGATGAAATGTCCCAACCTGTATATATATGAATGTGAAATGTTTTCCCGACGCCACTGGATACATTTCTCAGTCTCTATTATTGTACGTGCAACACTATTGGCTGTTATACAGATATTCCCGCCTTACGGAACGTCTACAACTCAAACGCTTTACTAATGTATCGGTACGAACTATAAGAAACAAATTGAATGGTGAAATGATATACAGACTTGGCATTTCTAATACGAACATAAGAACAATACCAGCACCACAAACTCTAAGAAAGTAAAAAGATTCTCCCATTCACCAAAATCTTACTTTGCTATCTTTGTCTAGATCATAGTGAAACATCAACGGGCAAATTTATCAGACAAAGATCGAAATAGATCGACAGTTTTCAATCAAATACCGCCCATTCTGTGTTTATCTCATTTTAACCTACAGGAAACCTCTAAGATTGACTAGTGCTGATATTTCTTCATATGTTCGTATTAAAAACACCAAATCTGTAGGGAAGAATATCACACACAAATACAATTTCTTGTAAATATCAAATTACAAAAGAAACTGAAATTTCCGATTTTTCAGTCGTCATACAGTCTGTTGTTTTATTGTAAGTCGAATATAGAAGAAGAAACAGAAGAAGAACAAACAACAACAACAATAACACAGGAAACGATCGTATTAATAATATTTTTCTTATCTTTTATCACTTTTGGAATCTTTCAATGTAAATTTTTCCATCTACTATTTTTGTTTTGGAATAAAAATCACATCATGACACATTAAGTAGAGGCTTTTTTTTCTTCTTTAAAAAAAAATACGATTTTAATTGCCGTTTACAACATAATTTCTCATATGATTTACATTTTTTATTCTAAAATTAATATAAAGTTGTCTGGAAAACTCATTAAAAATTATTTAATAATAATAATAATAATAATAATAATTAACAGAGATTTCATTAGATCAGATTTGATCATGAATCAAACGAGAAACTTTTCCCACACAATTTGCTTCTTATACAGTATTGCCTAAAGATACTAGAACTAGGGGTTGTTTTCTCTCTATATATATACAGACTCGGCATTTCTAATACGAACATAGGAAGAATATCGCACACTCCCACACGGGTTGCGCATGACGCCAGTCACGAGGACATGATCACGGTGAAACATCAGCCCTCAAATGTAACAAAGATCGAACTAGATTGTAAGAGTTGCTGTTTTCTTATGTTCTCATTAGAAGCGCCTAATCTGTATGTGAGACATAAGAAAACGAAATTAGGGTAAAATATTGACTTACTGAACTGGATAATATTATTTACGATCTATCTATTAAAACCGACATTCTTATAACGGAAATCATCAATACCTGTAATACTACCTTTATAAATATATAAGGGTGTGGTGTTCGTTCTACTATCAAACTATAACCCCGACTTGACCTATTTTCTTGTTAAATAAAAAAAGAACATGACGAAAAAAAAAACAATAAAAGTCATTGTGTCAATTTATACCTACACCGCCACTAAAAACCATCCCCTTTATTTTAATTTACCCCAATTTAAGTATTACTCGAATAGAATAAAATCTTGTTTGAAATTATTGTGTAAATTGTAAAAAAACACGCACAGATGATGGAAAAAAATAATTAAAGAGGCGCCATCCCTTATGCGGTATTTTCTAAAGGGTTACGGTGGCAATTAATTTTTCTAAAATAACTGTAAACTAGAGGTGTGTCGGTATAACTTTATAGTTGTTTTTTGTACCCTCAACCCCAGTTATTTATGTGGAAAACAACATAAATAAATCAAAAATATTTAACAAAATTCATACCTTTTTCTGTATTACAAAAAACTTCCAATCAAGAGTGCCACGATTGTTGTTAAAACAAAGCCGGTTTTAAAATTTGTAACTCGATGGAATATAGGGTTAAATCAAAGTTAACTGTGATTTGGTAAATTACAGTTAGTTGCTATAGCAACGGCAAATCTATTGGTCAAAACAATCAAAACAATAATTTGAAAAAATGGGTGGCTTGATTTGTTTAATCTATGCCAACTTTGATTTGGGATAGATAATAATAAAAAACAAAATCGAGTGAATTATGGTTTTTGGAAGATGAAAAAAAGAAACAAAACTAGATCAAACTCCACCTCCAACCACTAGATCTAAGTATATTATTGGTCTTTATCCTAATGATGAGAGATGACACAACACACAGCATCCTAACTATGTATATAACACCCACCCATTTAGAGTAGAGAAAACAGGACAGGATTTACAGTTAAATTAGTTTGTATGTTTATAAATTAGTCTAGTGGTTTAAATTAAGTTATGTATTTAATTGATAATTTAATAAAACAACAATATAATAATAATAATCGTATAATAATGATTGATAGTGAACAATTAAATGAATCACCAACAAATTGTGATTTAATCAATTATTTATCATATCCGATTTTTACACAAAATTATCTAACAAGACCACCATCATCCGGTGGTGTATTTGTTGAAAATCGTCAAAATTACGAAACAACCACAACAACAATTCAAGATTATCACAACAATCATAGAAGATATCCAGAGACTTCTGCAATTGATCATCCATCAATAGATTACAGTTTAGATTTTCATGAAAATCCCACTGATATAAATCCTGAAAATAATGGTAAGTTTTTCAAGGTTTCTAAAGCAATTTTGATAAGAATCAGTGACATAATGCGGCCGGTCGGTATCTAGTCTTTTGATGTTGGAAATGTTTGCTTTTATGTGTAATTTACAAAATTACCACAGTTTTAATAATTATTCCAAAAAAAAAAATTAATAAAAGTACAGACCTCACGGTGTGAAGACGATTTTGATAAATTGTCTTTTTCGTTTCCTATGATGAGTCAAACTAGAACAAACAGATGGGTCAACATTTTATTTGACATTCAAAAAAATTTGTCCTGTGGGTGGGTGTCTGTATATATGTGAAATGTGTTGCTGTTTTTATAAGGGTATGATTTATTAGGGGTGGATGTTTGCTAGTTGAAATGGAATAACAAATTAGCCGTGAACAAGTCAGGTTTTATTTTATTTTTTTTTCAGTTTTTGCCTCGTATTTGAACGAATTTATAGCGAATTTTCTTGAAAAAAAGCGATTTTTTTTTTGTTAAATTGTTTATATTTTATGAGAGTAAACATTTAGGTAAATGAGGCTTTGTTATCGATATTTGTTAAACAATAAAGAACTAGATTTAGCTTAAATCGACAACAATATATCAAGCCCGGTTCAATCGATAAAAGGTCCGAAATTAAGCGGTTTTAAGAATATACAGGACAATTGTCCTAAAATGCTCAAACAAACAATTTGTTAAATCACATTTTAGATTCCTATTCGAACAAAAACGATTTCCTCACAAGTAACGTGCTGTAGAGCCTACAGTGTCTACGGAGGCTCAGACAAGTTCCTCAGTTTTCTCCCCAAAATGTCCCAAACACGCTCGTTGGGCGAAAGATCGGGAGATCGGAGTGGCCATGGCAAGAGATTTACATTATTCCTCTGCAAATCGGTCCATAGAACATCTTGCAATATAAGGACGGGCGTTATCCTGCCGCAAAAGCGAGTCTACCAACTGCCCAAGAAATGTAAGAATATGGAGTTCTACCACCTTATCCACACATCGCTATACGGTTATATTACCTCGGAGGAATACCAAACAAAACCTACTTCTAAAAGTTATAGCGCCCCATACCATAATCCCCACAGTTTGATGCACAGCTCTAGCAACAGAAAATTCAACATTGCGACGTTCCGCACGTCTTCGTCTGACCCTCATATGTCCATCATGCATCACCAACGAATGCTACTCTAGGTTTCAGTGCAGTGGTCTCCTACACCACTCCACACGCTGCTGTCTGTGTTAAGCTGTTGATGGTAACACAAAATGTGGCCGATACGATTGCAAGCCGAAAGCTCTGATTCTGCAATAAACCGTTCGAAGGGATACAGGACGACTTTCGTTAGTTAATCTTTGGTTGGTAATTGATCTGGTACTGGAGAATCGATTTCTTGTCGTTTGCACCTCATTTGTTCTTATTTGCCCCCTGATTCCTCTTCTGCAACGTTCTTTACCCTCTTTAATCCATGCCTGATAGCAGCGCATAATGGTGGATTGGTTCCGATTAAGCTGATTTGCAATTTCTTTGAACGAAAAACCACTTTCGCTCAAACTAACAATATGACCTCTGTCGAGCTCGCTAAATTGGCGTTAATTTCCACGTTGACGTACTCTAAACATAATAAAACAAACGATCAAAAGCCAAAAACAATAAAGAAAAGGACAAAATCTCGCAAAATATACATCTGGTAAAATTGTTAAAAGAAACTGAAAGAACTGCCAGATAAGCCATTATCACTTGAGTAGCGATATGAATGAAATTTTAATCAATTGTTGTCTTTTTGTAATTAAACGTTTCTGCCAAGTTTGGTCAAGAAAACTTCTTGGCGATTATGTCATTGTGTATATTTATCACTGACATGCAAATAACAAATTTCTATCTCCCATAGGAGACTTTTACTATCAAGATATTTCAACAACATTGTACTGTTATTGTTAGTTCTTATTCTCGTCACCTATTTTTGATTTGCAAACGCTACGACAGTTCCATACAGCATTAAATGAAATAGATTGTATAGAATAACTTTTTTTCTGTTACAGATACAAATATTATCGATTATACAAATAATAAACCAAGAAAAGAACGTACAGCTTTCACAAAAAATCAAATAAAACAATTGGAAAATGAATTTATGCATTCAAATTATTTAACACGTTTACGACGATATGAAATTGCAGTTGCATTAGATTTAACAGAACGACAGGTAAATACTCAATATTCTAATCATACAACATTTTGTTTTTGTTATTATTATAATTAAACAGGTGAAAGTATGGTTTCAAAATAGAAGAATGAAATGGAAACGAACGAAAAACGGTAGTGACCAAACTAGATCAAAAAAGAGAAATTAAAACACCTATAATATTACATATACGTATAAAAATTCAATTAATAATCAAAAATTGTAGAATTTTAACATTTTTAATTTAATAAATAACAAATAAATAATACCCATAATCCTTGGATATCCTGTATAACAATCTATACGCCTAGTAGATAGACAACCAACATTACACACAAGATTGACGTAAACGTCAAAATACACGTGTATAGTTTGACACTAAAAATTTGAGGTTATGTCGACTTCAATATCAACAATAAAAACAATAATTTCCCGTTATTTCCCAATAAATTTGATAAAACCAACGAAAACGATGAATGAAATTGATAAAATCGTACGTAAACCACGTTATGATGGTCGTTTTAAAAAACGTCAATGGGAAGAACGACGTACAGATAAAGGTGCAGCATTTGATCCAAACAATACAGCTAAAAAACATAAAAAAGAAGTTGAAATTAATGATAATCTACTAGAGAAAATCAAACGACGTAAATTTGTATTATTATTAGGTTATTCAGGTACAAATTATTATGGTATGCAACGTAATCCAAATATGAAAACAATTGAAGAAGAATTATTTAAATCATTATTAATAAATCAATATATAAATGATGAGAATTTCCAACAAGTACAAACAATACAATATCAACGTGCTGCACGTACTGATAAAGGTGTATCAGCTGCTAGACAAATTGTATCATTAAAATTACCAGAAAATATTGATACAAATAAAATTAATCAACAATTACCTGATGTTATACGTGTATTTGATATAAAACGTGTTACAAAAGGTTTTAATAGTAAAGGTAATTGTGATAGTCGTTCATATTTTTATTTATTACCAACAATAGCATTTGTCCATCGTGATATAGAAATGATACAAAAAGGATTTCGTTTACAATCGGAGATTTTACAAAAAATTGAAGAATTATTGGGAAAATACGTGGGTACAAAGAATTACCATAATTTTACATCGAAAAAACGACCAAACGATCCTAGTGCTAAACGTTATATAAAATCATTCATTTGTAATCAACCATTCATTAAAGATGATGTAGAATTTATTGTTTTAACAGTACAAGGACAAAGTTTTATGTTACATCAAATACGTAAAATGATCGGTTTATTAATTGCAATAATTAAAGGTTATGCACCTTTACAAATATTCGATTTAGCTTTTACAACCGATAAAATCAGTATACCGCGTGCACCTGGTTTAGGTTTAGTATTAGATTATGTACATTATGATCGTTACAATAATCGTTATGGTAATGATGGTATACACGAAAAATTAATTTGGGATGAAGTCGACCAACAAGTTAACGAATTCAAAGAGAAACACATCTATCCAACAATCATTGAAACGGAAATTAAAGAAGAATCAATGATTAATTGGATTATTGAGAAATTAACACGACATAAATACGATGATATTATTGATAATGATGATGATAAGAGTGGTGATGATAAGAGTGGTGATGATGATGATGATGATGATAGAGAGGAAATTAGTGTTAAAAATAGTTAATTTTTTTAATAAACTCATAAATAGTCTTGGATTTGTGTAATTTTCATTATTTCTCGTTCAGGATACTGAAACAATCAATAAATCGTTTTATTTGTTTATTTATTATCAATTTTCAAACCATCCGGTATATCAACCGGTTGTAATTCATGATCAATTCCAAATTTTTTCAATTTTACCAATTTCTTCTCGATTTTATTCAATTTCTCTCTACATTGTTTACGATATTTTTGATCGTCAATTTCTTTATATTCTTCAACAATCAAACGATTACGTCTACGTAATGTTGAATAATCACCAGGCATACTTTGTTTCGCATGGAAAATATGCGGTGGTCGTTTATCATTTGTTATAAAATTTGCAATTAATCTTTTATTAAACATTAAATAATTATTCATTGTTTCTGCAGCAATTTTAGCAACATCTTCATTAACAAATTCAATAAAACCATAACCTTTACTATTACCAGTACGTCGTGAACGGCATACTTTTACATTTAAAACATGTCCAAATTGACTGAAATAACCTTTCATTTCATCTTCATAGAAACCATGTGGTAGATGACCAATATAGATTAAACCACCTAATTTTCTAATTCTACGACGTTTTGTTGGTGGTGTTTGTTGAATTACAACTTTACCATCCTAAAATCAACAATTTTAATCAAATTTATAGGTTAGGTTTATGGTAGAATAACAAACTTTGATTTTTTGTTTCAATTTCTGTGTTTTTTTGGTAAATTTCTTCTGATCATCTTGAATCAAAGAAATATCACCAGACACTTTCATTATTACGTGATAATTAATAATAATAATAAACGAAACAACGTGTTTTTATCGAATTGTCAATAAAAAGAAATATAACCTCAAATTTAAATCACGTGATCAAACTATTAGGGTTTTATGATTTTTCAATGTTGGTAATTGGTATCCAATTGATAATTTGACATTTGTGGTGCAGTGGTGGTGGAAGTTGTAATTTCCTTTAGCAGAAAATTCGATTTTTCTTACTGTAAAAACAAATAAATTCGGTGTAATTTTGAATTAAACATGTGTGGTGGTTTTACTTGTTCAAAAAACGCTCTAATTGCTCTAAATGTCTTGTATATTGTAAGTTAATTAATTGATCAAATTTTCCCCAATTAAAAAAAATTGTTTTCTAGGTTGTTGCATTTATATTGATTGGTGTTGCTGTTTATGGTCGTGCTGCATCAATTGTTACAAATTTACCAATAATTGGTGGTATATTAGCATGTGGTATTATATTAATGTTAATATCAGTATTAGGTTTAATGGGGGCTGTTAAACATCATCAAGTTATGTTATTTTTTGTATCCTTATCAACGAAAATTGTATTAAATTATACTTTATTAGATAAGAATTGTTTGTGGTTTATATGTGTGTGTGTGTGTGGGTTGATTTCCTTAATTTATTTATTAATTAGTATATGGTGATATTATTTTTATTATTTTTAATACAATTTTCTGTGGCATGTGCTTGTTTGGGTGTAAATGAATCACAACAAATACAATTAGCTGAAGATGATTGGAGTCGTGTTGATAATAATACAAAAATTGAAGTACAACAAGTATTTAATTGTTGTGGTTTTGATGAAAATATTGATAAAATTATATCACATCCATCATGTGATTTAATACAAGAACAATGTTGTCCAAATCCAGAAGATAAACATTGTCAATGTCCACCATGTATGAAAAAATTACAATCAACAATTAATTATGCATTTAAATTATGTGGATGGATTGGTTTATTCTTTAGTTTAACTGAGGTAAATTCTAGAAAATTTTCGCTAATTATTAAAATATAAATAAACATTGAAATACTAACGAATTATTATAATAATTAATTGGTGTAATGGTGCATGTTTCAGTTTATGGGTGTTTTACTAACAGTCAGATATCGTAATCAAAAAGATCCTCGAGCTAATCCTAGTGCTTTCCTCTAGTCACTTAAAACAAACAATATTTTGGGTATTTGAGACTAATTACCTTACAATTAGAATAATTTTTGTTTTATTTATAATAAAAATTAAATGATTTTGTAGTTAGCAGGCTTAGCATTGACAAGGCATTATCGTAATCAAGTTGATCCAGATGAGAAATTAGCAACAGCAATCTTTCCACGCCATAATTTCACATATTAAAAAATCTAGTCAGAATTGTTCAAAAAATAACAAAATAGTCCTACCAAAGATCTGTTTAATTGTTTATTTTGTAATAACTAAAAGCTTCAAATCACCGAAAAAAAAACAAGTGTATCTCTAGCCTATGTGATAATATTGTCTTTTATATAATTCCATTTTTTGTGGGTGTGCATTTTATGTTTATCGAAAAAAAAAACAACCATTGGAACCAGTAAAGGCTGTTATTTAGGAGCGTATATTTTTCAATAAAATTCCAAAATTGTGTGTATCTAATTATGTATACGTAAATAATTTGTTTAATTAAATAATGTATTTGTTTTAAATAATAGTGCTCATAATCAGTGTACATAAGGTTGAGTTTCGGACATAATTTGCCTTATTTTTGCTTTATAATTTTAAAATTAATCGTAGTAGGCATGGTTTTACAATAATCGTAGGAACGTCGATCTTATTGGTTGAAAAACTAAAACAAAACACAATCAGTCTCGGAAAAAACAATTGAATAAATACAAGTATATCGTATATTATGAATATCGCTAAAACACACAAAAAAAGTAGATAATTAACTCAATTAGTTTACCTTTGTTATAAAATAAACTTACCTATCTTTATGTAATTAATGATGAAAAAATTAACGCATTAACCAGGTAATTATGTGTAAATGAACTTTTTTCGAATTCAAAATGGCGTAAGTGTGTTGCGCATGTCATAGCAAATTAGAACGATGGGTAATCATGTTACGACATCTAGTGTAAATTTTTTTAATTAATGGATTACAACCCTTATTGGGGGTGGTTTGGTGGATTATGTATGAAACTCCTGCTTTATATGTTTAGATTTTGACTGATTTTCAAATATGTTTCAATATAAAAAAAAAATGAAATAATAGCTTGTTGTAGTTTTTCGGCTAGATAAATTTAATAAAATAAATGAATTCTTGCAATTAAATCTTTATTATTATATACATTGTACATAATCCTGTTACATTAGACCATGTCATGGCAATTGTCGGCATAATATCCATAATTAAAAAATAAATATAATTAATAAAATAATTGAAGATCATGTAAATTTTAATAGAATGGTATATGATGATGTTTATAAACTCGGCTATTTTCTTGATGTCCCAATAAATTTTGTTCATCAATACCATTATTAACACCATATACAGCACCACTACCACCATATTTCTGTTGTCCATAATTACCTTGATTAGCATTACTATTATCAATGATATGTTGACTATCGAAATGGCCTTGTTTCTTTTGACCACCCGAAGCAAATTCATCATTTTCATGACCACCTTTAAATGCTGATTGTCCTAATTGTCCAAAACTACCCGATTGTCCATTATAATTCACTTTACCACCTTCATCATTTGCTTCATCATAATATTCTTCTGTTTTACCAGTTTCATCTTTATGATGTGATGATTTATATCCTTTGATTACGTGGCCTTTTTTATGGCCGGATTTCTCATTGAATTCACCACCATTCTTACCTTGTTGATTATAATGTTGACCACCCGAATAGAATTTACCATCTTCTACAGCTTTTTTACCACCAGATTGATCATTATAATAGCCTGATTCACCTTTAGCATCTTTTACAGCAGCAATTCCTTTTGTATAACCTTCATTACCGGCACCGAATTCTTCACCTTTTTTACCGGAAGCTTTCTCAAATTTTTCATCGTTTAAATTCTTTTTACCACCACTATAAACATTTTTGTCGATGTATTCACCACCATAACCGGGATAGAAGAGTTGTCCTCCAATTAATCCAGCACCACCACCGCCACCACCATAACCAATTCCAACACCGCCAATGCCAGCACCGCCAATTCCAGCACCACCAATTCCAGCACCACCAATTCCAGCACCACCAATACCACCACCACCAATTCCAGCACCTCCAATTCCAACTCCAACAGGACCAATTGCTTTTAAGGCAAGACCAGCTCCACCATAGCCTAGTCCGCCACCACCAATACCGGCTCCATAACCAAGACCAGCACCACCACCACCAATAGGACCAATTCCTCTTAAACCAATACCACCTCCACCATAACCTAGTCCAGCACCACCAAAACCGGCACCATAGCCCAGACCAGCACCACCTAAACCGATGCCAGCTCCATAACCACCAATAGCAGCACCTCCACCGCCGCCACCACCACCGCCTGTAATACCGATACCACCAGCACCAGCTGCCACTTGTGGATAGTAACCACCTTCGACTACATGATAACCACGGACTGGAATTGTTGTAGCAGCTGTTTTCATTACATCTTCAGTTTGATAACGATATTTATACAAAGGTTGAGTACCTGAATCTTGACAAAAGGCCACAGTGATAACAGCAAAGATAACCAACCAGTTGTTCATTGTTAACATCAAATTGTTAACTTAATTGAATCAAAATCCAAGAATGAACTGACTTCAAACGTATTCTTGATGGCTTTTATATATATTCGTTGGGTTTCTGCTTTAATAAAACCCATTTTAAAAAGCGTAAACGTAAAGTTTTGCATGATTGATTTTTCTTAGTTTATGGAATTTTTGTAATGCGGGGGAGGTGGTACGACCTTACAACAATAAGAACAACAAAAAACCACCAAACAAACAAACAATTGAAGTGTGCCAACTAGTAGTAGTAGTGTAGATTGGTGTGTTAACCTTGATTGATTCTTGAATCATAGGAAGTACACTTTAAAATTTTTCTAATTACGTTTAATTAACATTTAACTGTATATCCATAATTACACAAACTATTTGTCAATTTTACCAAATTAAAAGCATGAAGACTAATGGCCCATTTTGTCGTACTCCATACTCTATAATGTATATTTCGTCTATTTGAACTTCGTCTACTTGACTTCAAAATGGCGTTGTTGTATTGCGCATATCATAACAGAATACGCCATCTATGGACAATCGACAGTAATAGAACTTCGAAATAATGATAAAGATTGTGATTTGTTCAGAATTACGCTAATAAAACCTTGGCATTAGGGGAAAAACGCATCCAAATTCGAAAAAATATGTACTAATCGTACCGTGGAATTTTCCTATGAATGAAATATTATTATGAATCATAGATGATTTAGCGCAATTTGTTCCCTTCTGTTTTATTGAATAATAATAATGAAATTACAACAAAAAAGCAATCGATATATTTGTTTTTTTTGTTGTTGTTGTTGTTATGAATATTATTTATTAGTTATACAAAGGATAACAGGTATCAGGGAATTTTTCCTTATCAGGACAACAGGAAACCACCACCCTATTTCGTACACATGTCTGTTGCACACAAAAAGGTGGTGTCTGTATATGTGTGTGTGAGAGTGAACCGAAAACGCACCCTTATTCACTGTACTGGTCGATTCATCCTATAACAGAGTGACGCACCCTTTTCCAATTGTTTAAATTAAATCTATATTTAATTATAAATAAAAGTGTTTTACTCCATTGAGTTTATTTGTAAAATAATAGACAAATAGTCAAAATGTCTGTATCGGATGAAGAAAGAGACGAGTGAGTATAATGATTTCTTATAATGATAAGCGTAAATCCGTTGCGTTTTTTTTCTCGGTTTTGTTAATACGAAATTGAGTTGAAATTAACCTTGTTACACCTGGGTTTTTTTTTTTTTTGTGGATTGTCTCGGTAAATGTTATTGATTCGAAATTCAAAAGCGGATGTTACAAATTTAAGCAATTATTATTATTATTATTAGATCAATGTTTATGGGCTTTTTTTACGCATTCTATGGTCACGCTTCATATGACAAAGGACAAGGATTTATATAAAAACAATATTTTCCTATATTTGTTCTTATAGAACGCAAATCCTTATCTAATAATAATAATTCTTTTGTTTTGCCACGTATACGCAGTTAATCGAGATCGAGATAAAGATGATTCTTTCATAAAAATCACTAGTTGCTCTTTAACATATTTTTCAGATATTGATTGTTGACGATTTTTTTTTTTTTAGACAACCTATTTAGAATTGTCGATATGTTAGTATTCTACAATGAAATCAATATCTACATCTCTATCTTTATTATTATTATTATTATTATAGATAGTAAAGCAAATTTAATCTAAAATAGATTGATAATACAATGACGCCTGTATAATAGATTAAATGCAAACTTCAATGTATAAGAGGTTGCATAGATAGTAATTCCAAAGCTTACTTGATTGGTTGGTTTATAATTTGATTTAACTACAGACTGTCTTTAGTAAATAGTACATAGAATAGATTCTTTCACATTCGGACAGCCTGTATATTCAACTATTTAGAATTATGTAGAATTGTTAGTATTCTATAAAGAAACCTACATCTATATCTCTATCTTCATTATTATTATTAAATTATAGATAGTAGAACAAGTTTAATCGTAATAGATTGATAACATAATAATTATACCTGTGTAGATTAAATACGAACTTCGATGTATAATGGGTTGTATAACTAGCAATTCCAACGCCTACCTGATTGGTTGGTTTATATTTAATTCAATCTAACCTTAAATAAATGGTACATAGATTCGTTCACATTAGGACATCCTATATATTCGAATATTTGTAATTATTGATAATTATAAGTATTCTAGACAAAAATCCACATCTGTATCCTGTATCTTCTTTTTTTATTGTAGACAGAGACGAGGGTAGAACAAACTTGCAATAAAAATACCAACGCATAATTACATAACAATAACATTTATGATTAATTAATAAACACCAAATACAGTCGACCAGGGGCAAGAAACACCCAAGCCTCCTTGTAGCACCGCTACTGAATATATTGATAAAACAATTACGCCAATAAAGCAGACTAAATGCAAAGAGTTGTGTATAAGAGGTTGCCTATCTGCCCGTTCTAATGCTTATACTTGATTGGTTGGTTTATAATTTTTTTTAATTTAATTTAATCTAACTACAGGCTGTCTTTAATAAATGGTAAATTGGAACAATCTGAATATTAAACTATTTTATTGTTATGAAATTCTAGGAACTATAAATAAATAAACAGATAAACTGTAAATCATTCATTAAGTTAATGACCTTGTCGTTTTATTTATTATTAATACAATTTTTTTTATATTATTATTAGATAGCACCATTCATTTAAGAATTTTATCTTTTGTTTGCCATTGTGCAATGATATCATCCATTTATAGAAATAAAAAGTTAACAAATCAAAATAATAAAAACGTCATCAATGTATAAAGTTTTGCAAAGGTTTCTTTGTTTGCCATTCAGTTTTATTGAAGTCATGCAAAACATAAATTTTTTTTTTGTTTGATTAACAAATAATTATTGCATACTTTAGCGATAAAATACAACAAAACTGATATTTATTTAAATAAAAATCAGGTTTTATTTATTATCAATTTTTTTTGTTGTTAAAAATCCTGTTTATTGAATTTTATCGAAA
Source organism: Lydus trimaculatus (assembly GCA_037414755.1). Lineage (NCBI taxonomy): Eukaryota > Metazoa > Arthropoda > Insecta > Coleoptera > Meloidae > Lydus > Lydus trimaculatus. The sequence goes on along the minus strand of JAZBGY010001390.1, from coordinate 3,780 downwards.
ATAACGTCAGTACCGTTTCAACAATCAAATTAGTCGGGTGTTTATTGTTGTTTTTTCGATCTTTTATTGTTGTTAATAATTTAATCAACAATAAAATGCACAACGGTACAATTTGTACAACAAACGGTGATGATGAACATGATAATTTCTATCATGATTATGATGATAATAATGATAATAGACAGAATTGTGAACATCCAAATTGTAATTTAAAAAAAATCAGGTATCTTTCCAGTTTTTTGTTGTTATAATAATGTCCTTGTTTTGTTTATTAATCAATTAATTGTTAATTATTTGTTTATAGATATCCAGATGGTACTGTACGTTTAAGGAATCCACATATTGAATTAATGGATCAAGATATTTTATATCATTTAGCATTAGGTAGTGAATCCCATGATCTTGTTGAAATGTTTGGTGATGTTAAAGTAAGTATTCCAAACAAATCACTATCTCTATCTCTATATTGATCATATTAAAATTTACTAATCTTACGCAACTATATTACTGTAATTTTTCGTTTGATAAAATCTTATCACTCATGTTTTTGTTGATATAGTTTGTTTGTATGGGTGGTACACCGAAACGTATGGAAAATTTCGCTTATTATATAATGAAGGAAATTGGCCATAAATTACCAACTGGTACAACATTACAAGATATCAGTCAGTATTCATATCGTTATAGTATGTATAAAGTTGGACCAGTCCTATCAATCAGTGTAAGTGTAGTAGGAGGTATATTAGAAACTTTATCTTACGTTCCGTTATTATAGCATGGTATGGGTGTGCCATCTATCGGTATTTTATTACACGAAATCATCAAATTAATGTACCATGCTAAAATTAAGGATCCAATATTCTTCAGAATTGGTACATGTGGTGGTATTGGGATAGAAGGTGGTACTGTTGTTATATCCGATGATGCAGTTAATGAAATGATGAATCATTATTACGAAGTGGTAAGTTGTAAACTCCAGTACTATACTTATAGCGCCACGCCCTAATTCCGGTTCTGGTATAAATTGTAGCCAGTATTGGGTAAACCTGTACGTCGCCCAGCAAAATTAGATAAACGTTTAATACGTGAATTAAAAGCTTTGGCTGATCCAGATGATCCATATGATACAATAACAGGTACAACAATGTGTGCAAATGATTTTTATGAAGGTCAAGGACGTACAGATGGTGCATTTTGTGATTATAGTGAAACAGAAAAATTAGATTATTTACAACAATTACGTCAAAATGGTGTAAAAAATATTGAAATGGAAGTTATACCATTTGCTGCATTAACCCATCATGCTGGTATTAAAGCGGCTGTTGTATGTGTTGCATTATTAGATCGTTTAAAAGGTGATCAAGTATGTGCACCAAAAGAAGTATTAAATGAATGGCAAATACGTCCACAAACATTAATTGCACGTTATATAAAACGTTATTTACAAACAAAAGGTAGAATATCATTTGATGGGCATGGTTCGATGGCTGTTAAAAGTCCAAGACGTTTTAAATTAGTACAACAGGAATCACAAACGTTTGATTAAAACTACAATTGGTAGTTTTTAATATACAGGTTGCTTCAACACAATAAGCATGTAGGGAAAACGCATCGACACCACCAACTTTCATAGCTTCCATACGGAAGAGAAATGGTTTCTCGCTGTCTAGTTCTAGCGCATGCGGAAGATATGAGCGGTGGGTGGTGACGGTGCTTATTCGGTTGAAACAACCTGTATATCGGGGAGAAACAGGAATTATTCTAAATAACAAACCGTTTTTCTATATTTTGCATCAACAATGCTAAAACATATCAATAGAAGAGACTCCCCATTTATTAACAACAACAACAAAAATAACGACCATTTCGCTTCTTTATCAAATACAAAACTCATCATTTCAAATTATTATTATAAAGCATGATCAATGTTGTATAATGTAGCTGTTTTATTATTGGACAATACAATTTGTTATAAACAATAACAGAATTTGTACACAAAAGAATTTTTTGGTAGACAACGAGGTAGTTATTAACGTATGATGTGGTGATCAAAAACAATATTTATCTGCCTACAATTTGTTATTAAAAAATTGAAATATTTGCTGAAAATTGTTGAATTTTGCTCACAGTTATATATTGTTAACAATATTCTAATTTATTGATTAATTAAATTAAATTAAATTATTGTTGGTTATTATAGATGTAATTGTAGTTTGGATGTCGCCTCTATAATTAAAATAAAAAAAAATTTAACAAATTAATTGTTTTATTTAAATTACGCTATAGAAAACAATCACATAAAACAACCATAATTTATATAATTAACTATTTCCATTACTATTATTTGTCGGTTTTTTACCCATTACCACTTTTTGAAGGAACAATTTAGTTAACAACACAAACGGTGCCTCTATCAATGTATACAGAACAAATGATAAGAAAAACGATACTAACATAATGCCATGTGCAAAAATCGACTGAAATAACACGACAATTAATTGTTTAAATAAACACAATCAATATAATAGAACTACTTACAAATGATGCAATTGATGCATTTAAACGATGTTCAGCACCTAAGAAGATAACAGTTGTTATAGCTGGATTTATCAAATATGCACAATATGTTAGACGACTTAAAGGAACCCAACCTTTGAACGACAGAAATTTCTCTAAAGCTCCTGGAAATTTTCAAAAATTACAATACTAATTTCAAATTTAGCGCCACAATTCAACCAATCAACATCAAAAACGTCAACATTATATTAGTGTAAATGGCAACAGTGTAAGTCTTACTATACACACTACTGGTTATTGAGCGTAACAATTCGATTCTAGTTGAATGATTGGTTGTAAATTGCGCGCGAAATTTTCGAATTTTTTTCTGATAACTCACTAGCATTTCCGGTACAACATGCAATTAATAACCATCCAATACCGATACCCCATAATGTTCTACTTATGCCCATATAAATTGCAGAGAATTCTATTGATAAATTACGTCCATATATTGTAAATAATATCCATAAATTTAAAATTGGAAATAATATCCATAATATGATTCTAGTACGTTCTTTTAATATTAATTCTTTTTTTAATTTATTTAATAATAGATAAGCTGATAGAACACCAATTAAATAAGGGCCAAGACGATGCCATGGTAGATCATAGATTGCATCTAATTGCGACAATTGTTCATCCATACTGTTTCAAAGAAATAAATAAATAAACAATCAACTTTCTACTTAACGCCTATACACACGCTATACGTTCATTTATTGCATTCATGCCATAGCGCGTCTGTATCGACGTATCTGCGCAGGTGTGCGACTGCAGCACGTCTTGGTTGCGTTTAGCGTGCGTGATTAGCGCGTGAACAAGGCTTTAAATCAAAAAATAATTACCTGGGAATGTAGCCAATACTGTACGATGTATAAATCGTTGTACATATTGATGTTAGAATTAATAAAACTGTTAGAATTCCTGCTGTTTTTAAAGTACTACAAACAGAGTTGTGTTAAACACGATTCGATTCGAAGAATAAATAAGCTTTAATGGCTTCTTACATTGTTGATAGTATTAATAAAAATGTTGCAATTATAAAAAATTGTGTATCTAATGATAAATACCATGACCAACTAAGACACATTTCTGAACGTGGATATAAATTATTTATATATAAAATATTACGCCACCAATATTTACTACAACGTAAATCATTCCGTTCACTAGTTATTAATGATGATGTTTGTTGATAGTATGTATATAAAACATCAGTTA
>JAZBGY010001389.1:0-22904 GCA_037414755.1 Lydus trimaculatus | reverse complement strand
AACATAACACACACTTATTCTTAGATATTTTTAATGCAAAATTTTAACACAGACGACAATAACAATTAAATTGATGATGATTTTCGATTGTTTACTTTACGTTTAAATAGCGACAATTAAATTTATATGTGTTGTTTTTAATACGGTTTTGGTTTTTTGTTGTGAATGTATTCGTGTGTATCGTATCATTCACAAGAATATCTTTGTAAATTTTAATTAAATCCATCCAATTAATCTTTTTCTGATTCTTTCTTTTATAACAGGTGAAAATTGTGGAGATAGGCAGATATTTGAATAAATGCGTCTTAAACTTATCCCAAAGTAGGTAGGTAGGTATATTTGGAGAAAATGTATTCAAATTTCTTGAGGGCTCGTTTAAATTAACTTCCAAATGGATCAAATTTCATAAAAAACTTTACTAATTTAATTTAAAGTTAATTAAACAGTTTCTATCTAGCAATTTTTGTTGAGAATAAAGACAAACCGATAAATCAGTATCGATTTAATATTTCAACAACAACAAAGGAAAAGTTAACAACCCCATTGTTGATTTAAACAACAAAAACCACCATTATTGATTTGTTTTATTATTGTTTTAAAAATAAATGGATTAATGCAATTTTGATTAAACTCCATCTATTTAATATTATTACAGTTTATGTATAGTTTTTATTTTTGGGGGTGTTGTTGTAAAAATTTGTAGTGTAATGGACAAAAATGGACAAGAGCGCAGGGCGAGAGCGCGAGGTATAAAGCACAATTCGCAGGAATCAGCGCACACCTTCATTTGTGCTCCTGCTGTGCTTACTTGTGTATAGAAGACGATCACAATCCAGACGCCTTCATTACGTATCCAGCTATCTAACGTCTTTTTTTCGGTAAGTTCGACCATCATTCTATTTCAAATTAACCACCGCAAAAAAAAATAAGCTCTTTTATGGTCGTAAATTCTAAGAAATCTTCAAATTTATGTTTTTTATTTTTTTTTATAGGCGTATATCTTACCATTTTATGTGTCATCCCTTAATGGTCATTAAACCATTTTTTTTTTATTATTATAGCCGGAATAAGGGTTGAGATATCTGTTTTGTACATCAGTCTTGCGGCGATACGAGAATTATAGAAAAATCGTAAATCTATAACATATTTTACATATTATTGGTATTCGAATAGGAATAAGGGGTGCGTGATATAATTTATCATGTGCCGAATAAACAAACAAACGAAATGGAAAAAAAGCATCCTCTATTGATGGACGTTTTTTTTTTTTTTTGGTCTACATATATGGGTATATAGAACGATCGTCTTTTACAAGAAACAATCCCAATTTCCTTTAGAAATGATAAGCTTTCAATTTACCTATCTACCTATACAACAGGTATTGTCACGTGTTTAAACGTGAACATTCAAACTTGTAAATGACAATCAATGTTGAGATCCTGTCGGTTTGTTTGTTACAAATATCATTAACAAATATCACAATTGTTGGAAATAGGAAAAATCGTATTCTGTATAAACGAATCATCATCTCTATCTCTAATTTACAAACAACATTTAAACATAAGGAAAAAGTACATACAGTTGTAGATCAAGATGTGGATGCGTTTCAATAGTACTTACGATTCTTTGGAGACTATCATCATCAAAACTGATTTGATTGAATTTTTGAATTGGAAAAGGGATGAATTATTATATTTAATAGACAGTCGGAAACGTTCCGAAATGAATTTCTTTTTAAATTAGTTTTAGACTGCTTCAATTCTATCAATTCGTACAAAAAAATTCATATAAATTTCGTTATTATAACAACAAATCTCTATCTTGACCGCTAAAGAGATTGTTTTACTTCTTATGCAATAACCTCATTGTAAAGCACCACCACCATCATAATCTTATGAAAATTTATAGAACTGACAAAGTGAGGAAACGAATTTCCTTTAACCATCCATTTCGTCTAATCTTGATTTCAATTTATTATTGTTATTATTAGAAAATTACTTTACAAAATCTTAATCTACATCTCTATTTGCATTAATCATAAATGTGCGTACGCCACTGGCTATTTATACATTGTTGCTATAACAATAAACGCCAATACGGTGACAAATCCTTGCGCATGCGTTGATGTTTTTATTCTTTCTTTTTTTTGAAAGATTGAGATAGAGATGATGATTTAAATATAATATGTTTAACAGGAATAATTTTCATTTAATTTGCGCGCGTTGCTTTTCTAATGAGAATTTTAATGAAAATACGAACATCACCATCATCATACATTACACACAGCTTTCCAGATAACGTATCAAAGAATTGTGTTAAACAAACATCTACTTGGTATTCATTTCTGAATGATTTATGATTTCACTTTCACTACTACTAAGTATAGGTGGATAGATACGGAAAACCACCCCTAATCGTACCTTATCTTTACAAATTTTCCTTATCACACACACACACACACAAACAGTTAGTTTCTCTTTCGGTGTGAATGTGTGTGTTTTTCTACATTTGTATTGTGACACTGGAAATATTTTCTGGAATTATTCTTCCACATTTAGAAAGTTTCAAGTCAACACAACAATCAGTATTTATCTGGTTGAACTTTAACGACATATATTTGTTGTTGGTTTTGTAAATATATGTGCCATGTTGACAATTTGGCTTGAGAATAATAATCCTCTGCGGACAGGGCATGTAACTACGTATACCTACCGACATACAAAAAGATCTAAGCGTTCCACCCACCATCAAATCAAATCTATTTGTTCAATTTTCATCCAAAATATGATTTATATACCTAGTTTTATTGTTGTTTTGATAGGGTTGTGATCGATCAATTTTCCAAAAACATTTAGGGGTGTTCTGTATTCTTTTGTATAATTTCTGTTGTATAGGCGTTTTTGACAGTATTACCATCAATATTTCTAATAGATTTGCATAATTTATGTTTTTCTTTTTTGTCCACACGAAACCCCTCTCACCCCAACGATTATCGTAAATTTATGCATTATACAATTTTTACGGTTAATCATAACACAGGTGAATTTGTCGTACGATACAGGTATATTAGTTCAATGTTGGATTGTGCATAAAAATCGATAAATTTTAATTTGCAATTGAAATAATAAGGGAGTCTTTTTGGCTGCCGTTGCTGCTACTGCTGCTTTTATAAGGGAAAATCCTATTAAAAATGTAGTAGATAGAATGAATAAAAAATTTAACATTAATATCTACTGAAAGAACTGAAAAAGTTACAATACACACAGAAAATTACAAAAAGGAGACCCAACTGAAAAAGTGTCAAAGAAGTTGGATTTAATCAAATAATGACTGAAAGGTTCTTCTACCACCATTGGGAAAGATACAAAAAAAAAAAATGGGTGGAGAATTAGAGAATTAACCAATTAGAATAAAGGTCAACTTTTCGATGATCAATTGTTTGGTATTTTGGGAGGCGTGGTCAAGTAGCGATACAATCTATTAAACACAATTATAAAAAAAGCAACTATCTAATCCGTTTTATTAAATATTTGTTCACCTGTTTGAAAGAACCATATTTATCTTAATCGTTATCACATAATTTATCAGAAATATTTGAATACATATGTGTTACGCCACTGGTTGTTTATATTGTCGTCAAGATAAAGAGGCGTAATAGTTTGAGCAACCAATCAGAATATTTATTGACTTTGGAAGAAATTAAAAAAACTGACTTTTCAGTAAGTGCGTAACTGAAGAAGGAGTCTGAAAAAACGAACCCAATTGCAATTTTTTTCTGAGTGACCCTTCTCGTCTACTTTAGAAAAACTCGGTTTAAGTAAAAGTTGATAAATTGTGGCCGCCCTCGTTGGAACAGCCTTTTCCAGAACGATTTTTCAATGTTTGATGATTTTAAAGCAAAGTTAAACACAACTTTATTATTGTTGGAATAATAAAAAAAATGAATGTTAATTCATCAATGTTTCACTTAATAATTTTAATTAAAAATCGACTTTTTCTTCGGTGAAAAATTATTCCAGTCCAAGATTTATCATAATTTAGTATCGTCATCCTTAAGCAATTTAGATAAGAATGAGAATCGAATTCTCGTATTCATTTCAGAAAATCATTGAATCTAAGCCGTCTCTCCGGGAATATTGAAACAATTAAAATCTATTCTTGAAGGTTTATTATATCAGAAAATACGTAATAACACTACCCTATTTGTCCCTTTATTTTTCTTTTTTACTATCGCTCTCTCCCTCTCTGTAAAATCATATTGATTTGTATTATTTACGTTTTAACAAAATAATAAAGGGGGATGATGATGATAAAAGACGTTTATCGGACGACCTGTATCGATTACAATCCCATTAATAATAAAATATTAATCGATATTTGCATTAAAACAATTGTCCATCTGTTGCTTCACTGTCATTATTGTATTTTCTATTGTTTATTTACAATAATTACAAATGATGGTATTACGGTAGAACGTTTCAATTGTTCATAAAAATAATATTTATTACTGAAAAAAAACAAACAAAAACAACAGAGAATATGATGACAGCTAATTAAAAATTCTATTCTTATACTTATAATACACGAATAGACTGAAAAATTATATCAAAGTTTTTTTTTTATTTAATAGCGAAACTTTTGTCTAAAGTAGGTATATCTTTCATCTAGAAGAAAAAAATCCGCTGTAATCGTTTAAATCTTTTGTTAAAGAAAACTTTAACAAGTCCTTCAGTTCTATATATTTATCGGCTTTTTTTCTGTAATAATTCACACGTTAGGCTTATCACTTACTAAACGTCGTCCAATTGTGCCACGTCATCAAACTATACTGAAAACCGTCAATAGTTTATGATAGGTTTTTTTTTTAAAAAAAATCGATAATACACTTCTACATTTGAAAAACAATAATTTCAATCGATCGATGTTTAGTGAGTGTGTAAATTGAATACACCGTAGGGGATCGAACTAATTTGACATTGTCCCTAATAAATATACGCCATGTCAAGGAAGATTGTGGGATTTTAATATAACACCCCTTATACACCTACTATTACCACATCCGTATAAATCAATTTGATTTATTTGTAAACGCTAATGTTTCACTTGTCAATCAATACCGATATTCTAATGGAATTTAAGTGACTCTAATAATAATAATAATGATAATGATGGGAAGTATTCGCAATATATTTGAGCTGAAAAGAGGCAGACAACTAAACAATTTTTTTTAATAAAAAATCGACTCTACAAGTCTCTATGTGATAACTTTACAATTAAAGTGCTTTCTATTTTAGATTTAATCAAATTTCCTGTATTAGAAAGCCGGGATACAATAATCTTAAAGCAAAACAAAAAAAGCACAGTAAAAACGTCTACATTTTCTACAATATTTCTATGTAATAATATCCAGAATTGTTCCTGTACGGAGACAATTTGCAATAATGCAATCCAAGTGGAATACTACCGGAGAAATTCAATTTTAAAATATTCTAGTTTATTTTTTTTTAATTTAAATTTCGCACTCCAATACCACCAATCAGATGAATTATTAAAAAAATCTCGAAACGTTATTGGTTAATATTTAAAATTTTCTACTACAACACAACCAATCATATTAATGAATTAATAATCGGTAACGATGATTGGGTAATAGAGAGTGGCGCCAAATTAGACAACTAACATTAACGTATGTGGTTTTTGTTGGGGAATTAGGACAGGAAATGGAAAAATCTACTAAATCGATTCGATGAACATTTAAAAACTCTTTTTTGTTATCGAATAGAATGAATGAAATGTATTTCTATTCTTGATATTTAGGTTAAAATTTCGAAAAAAAAAACAATTGAATAAAGATGAAAATGATTATTACTTCGGACAATGGAAATTTTCAAATTTGCATAATAACAGTTGTTAAAAAGATTGAATATCAAGATTTCTTCAACAAAATTAGCTTGGCTACGTTATTAATACAAAAAAATCAAGTTGATTAATCAAATGTTAAACTGATGAATTTTTCCACAATTCGCAACCAGGGGCGCACGCACCGGTAGCATCCACCGCCTGTGTGCAGAACTTTAATGGGCGCCTACTCCTTTTAAAAAAATCACTAGTCTATAACTATAAAATATAATTAAAATTTAAAAAAATACAATTCAATTTAATCTTCTTCAATGTGCTTGTCAGGTTTCCCCTAAGTTGCTTGTAAGTACTGCTCATTCCAGTCCATTCTTGTATATTCCTCTTGACGACCAACTTAAAAATGCAGTGGTAGACACTGTTGGCCCCGCAATAACATGACCAAGGTATGCAATTTTTCGGATCTTAATAATATACGTTATAGTTGCTTCAGCGCTCTCAAACATTGCGACGTGAGGGAAGGGGGTACAGAGAAGGATGGATAACGTACTTGCGGACGCAGTGATGAAATGAGAGGCCAATATGTATACGCTCCACCTCACAAATGTTTATGTCGAGTAAAAATAGTGGAGTTCTCTGTTGATGCCCTTTTCAATACTTAGGTGTTAATCATTCTGCCAGCTCAACGAATTCTGAGCATCCTTCTATGGCACTACATTTCTAGTCGGTGGAGTGTGCTTTTTGAAGTTTATGTCACATTCGTTGGAGACGCTTTATGTTCAGGTGGTCATTGCATAGGAACGATCGTATTCTGTTGAAGATTCCACACGTTGCTTCGATTATAAGTTTTATCACTGTATTCGAGTTCAGTTATCACTTGTCCACGGTATGGTTTCCTTCACTGAAGATTATTAATTTGTCTTTTTCAATATTGATGGTCAGCCGCATCTTTTTCCAACTGGGTTTATTGTGATTATAACAGTATCACCTGCGTACCTGCTGATGGTGTTAATTAGCACGTCATCGTTGACTTTTATTTTATGTTCTGTTCCTGACAGGGCTTCTTTGAGAATCATATCTGATTGTGAGTAGAGATTGAATAAAATAGGTGACAGCATACAACCCTGAAACACACCTTTGAAAATTTGTATCCCGACTGTATATAGTTAAGTCTTCCACTCTCATATTGGGTTTATTGTTCCAGCAAAGATTATTATAGTAGTGAACATTTTTATGCGTTTTATTACAAGGCCCTTTTGATAGAAAATTGTTAAGTTGTCTTGCCGACTATCTATAGACCCAGATTCCATCTATTTCCATCACATTTGTCTAGTTATACCTATTTCTATTTTTTCCTATATTTGTTTCACAGACAATGGAATAAATAATACTTTATGATAGGATGCTGTCATCTCACTAACGGCAAAATAATGTGCCGTTCGGTGGTTGTAAAACAGATATAAATCTGCACATTTTGAAGACGCTTGATGAGCTTTTTGTGTTGAATCCTGTAAAAAGCCTTCTCATAATGGGCAAAGAAGAAAAATATATCGTTTCTTCAATCTCTGCATTTTTGAAGAAGTTCATTTAATGAAAACGGGTTTCGTGGATTCCGATCTAAAACCAAACTGTTCATTTTCTCCTTAATAAGGCTATAGTCAATGCATTTCTCTAGCCTAAGTTGAGGTTTGACGTCTACTTTGAGAGAGTTCTGGTCCTGCTTAGTGATTTTCAGAACGTTATCTAAATTTTTTTAGGAATCTTTCCATTCATATTTTTCATATATATTGTCAATAATATTTGTTTTTCAAGTATTTCTTACTCGCCTCAAATCCATGTCGCCCTTATTATGCTGGCGCCTGTGTGCTTGCACATTGCACACTGTGTCGACGCGCCCCTGTTCGCAACAAAGGTAAATAAAAATTGATTTGTTCGGGTCAAGTTGTAAGTCAGAATATTGACACATTTATCGTTGATTGCAACTAAAGACTGATTGATGGCAAATGGTTGTAATAAAGAAAAAAATAACTCGAATTTTAAATTTTCTACTCGCACAATTCGAGTACTTAATTCTCAAACAAGTTTTGTAAATAAGCACCAAGTGCTATTTCCGATTGTTAAGAATGGAAATTTATTGAAGTAGAATAATGCTATGAAAACAAGAATTATTATTATTTTATATTTTTTTTTTTTGTTAAATAAAACAACATTCGAAAGGAAATGGTAATTGTGCTATAAATTCCATACAAAAATAACATCAAAAGGTGTTATAAAACCGAATCAAATTGCAAACAAATTGCCAATTTCCATCAATTAATCCAATCAAATCAAAAATTAACAGTTAGACAACAACAAGACAATTATATGGCAGTTAATTAAAATTTACAGGACGCGTCACTTAATCCGGATACTGATACGTTATTTATTGTATGTGTGCGTGTGACACAATTATATATTGGATGACTCATCGAAAATTTCCCATTTGTTTAAATTTGAATTCAATAACGTGCGATAGAAACGTCATGCCTTCTTTATAGACACGTCAAAGAAATGTCGAATTAAAACAAAACAAAACTTTCACGGTGGTAAACGACAGGTAATAACTTAAACAGATTGAAATACCTTACCGTTAATAATAATTTCCTCCTTTACAACTAATTTACAAGCTTATCATCAACAATAGAATATTCTATATAGATAATTGTAGTTTATAATATTCGTTTTGAGATTTGTTGTAGTTGGTATAATTAATGTTGGCAGTTTTAATACTGCAAAACTAACAACTAAAGAAATAAATAATTTCCCAAGTGCCCAATCTTTCTTTTTATAGCTTAACATAAAACGTTATCTCCGTATTATGTTACTAACAACAATTGCACGATTGTAAGTGTCATAAAATTGATCCAAAATTGCAAACTTTGAAATTATGCGCTTTATTATATAACCAATCAAATAACACCGTCAGCCATTTTGATTATAATTAGACGAATGATTGGTTACACTATATTAGATGCACCAATTATAAACGAGGATTTCAGCGCTAAATTCAAATTCTAATCTGTAAACACTTGGTATTTCCGTCTAGCCGGTATTGTAATATATTTCAATTAATATCATGTTGGTATAAATATTATCTTCCTAGATGAGATTAAATTCAATTTTACTTTATCATTACACCATATTTCATCCATGTTTTTGTGTCAGTAAAGAATGTAAGTTAAACGAATCTAACATCTATACTATAGAGTGTATTGAGATAGGTTGATACTCAAGGGATGATCTTTAAAGATTCTACAATAAAAGCACCATATATACCGAATATTCCAACTCTTATACTTTAAAAAAATGCTTTGTTAAAATTCTCACATCCTAACATATACAAATACGACGAGTAATGCAGGGAAAGAAAGAAAAATACAACGAACAGCGGGATTAGTTAATAAAATATTTAAAACAAAACTACCACCAAAAATGTTTTACATACCGGACGATCCAACATTTGTCTTTATTACGACATTATTTAAGAATCAAAATGTAACAGTAAAGTATAGACATACGTTTATTGCGTCATTGCCTACTTACTTGATTTTAATCAACCACCCGGTAAACATAAATAAAGTGAATTTGTATTTAAAAGAGAGAAAAAATTTAAAAGCAATATTGGTCGACAGAAAATCGCCTAAAGATATTATTTCTATAGAGGATTTATAAAATATTTAACAAACAAGATTGGAAGAAAAAAGAAATTTTGTGTTTGTACCCCTGTTTGTTTTTTTTTTTGAGGGTATTAAGTTGTTTTAAACGACAACTTTATTATCAAAAGGGGAATTAAAAAACCTACAATTTATTGTTGGTAGTAGAATACAACAAAAAATACAAATTTACATAGGCTGAAAGCCATTATTTCCATCTCAATCTCAAATTAACAACAATAGAGATGAAGATCGAATCTATTGGAGAATATACAACTGTATAGTGAACCAAATATGACTTGACTTTAAAACAGTTATTTATCATCTATGATAAATAGCTAATATTCACCCGGATGCGGATTATATTCACCCTCTACATATAGATTTAGATAGATAAAGGTTAAGACAGGATTATCTATTACAACATAGTCACTCCTTTTGGTTGAATAACAATTCGTTCGGAAACATAATTTCACTTATATAACGTAAGATTAGAAGCGAGCTTGTGTTTGAAGGAAGGATCCCATACTCTTCTTAACCCATCACATCTTTTTGGTGGCGCAAAAGGGATCACATTATTATAGAAACAAGTATCCCTTCGATCCCTCTATTGTTTACTGGGATCTCTAGAAAAATATCGTATATATAACGATGTTCTAATCCCTAGATGATGCTATCAACGATAAAGCAAAAAAAAAAAATTTGGAGTGTTTTTCTTTTTTTTTGCACAAATGGTGAGGGTTTTGTATATGTACGTAAAAGTACGTTAGAAAACCTGTCTAGTTTCGTCAACTATTGACTATAGAGAAGAGAGTATTTTTGACAAGCTTTCTTATCTTCTTTCCGTTTCAATGCGTTATTGATTATTATTAGAGGTGGTATGATTTTTAATCGAAAAAAGAAAAGAAAAAAATCACCTACTGCTTTTGAAATGTTGAAATACCCTTGTTCATAAAGTTGATATTAACCTGTTCAACAACAACATCAACACGGTTGTTTCAACTGCCGTTTCAGCTTAATTAATTTTATAGATCTAACCGAAAATATGCGTGCTTCACTTTCACCTTTCTCTTCTATTTACATTCACTGTGTGTGTGATTGTGTGTGTTATCAACAAGCGGAATGAAAATTAAAGCAAACAACAAAAATTTTGTTAGTTTTAATGGTAGTAGGTATACCTATGTGTATATAGCTAAAAGCAACAAGTTTCATTAAATTCTATTTACAGTAATAATGCTGAAAATAACTGAAAAAATTCGACAAAATCATTTGAATTCTATACCAATAAACCGGGAGCTTCTACACTATCGATATATACTTCCACTTGAAGGGTATTTGTTATTCAAATTTCTAGTTTCTTTCACAATTTTCCTGTTCAAATAGAATGCAATTTTTGTAGCCCTTTTTCAAAATCGAATTCAATCACATTTGATAGTAGCAATAAGAAAAAGGGAGCTTAATTAAAAATGAATGTGATCTAAACGTATTTTCTAATTAATTTAGTTCGTACATGGAAAGTTTCTGGACTTTACAACAGTTTCCATGTTTTATACAACGAAAGAACTAATGCCCGACGACAATGGAACGGTTGTAATTAGCCAGAAAGATTAATTAATTCTTGCTCTTATCAAAAAAAAAAGATTAACAATAATCAAAAACAAGTATGTGGTGGAATTTTGAAAATGACGCGTTAAGGCTACGTTAACAACGTCGGAGGCGTATATTAACGCAAAATAATTAAAAAACATTAATTTTATCTACGAAAATGTAGTTTGAAGAGAGCAAATCACGTAAATAATTGAAAATTTGGAAAAATTTAATTCATTATTGACTTAAACGTTATTGATCCCTAAATCTTTTAATTTTTTTAACCCTAACCTTAACTTTAATTCAAATTATATATATGTAGCTCTTTTTCTGTTATACTATAACCATTAAAAAAATAAGGGTTTTGTAAGGGTTTTTAGGGTTCAAGAAATAAAAAATCACAATAAAAGCAGGATTTTTGGTTTTTAAATACAGTTGACTGACTGATTTATTTAAATGGGCCCTAAAAAATTTGTAACGCCTCAAACAACCTTATGTTTTTGTACATAAAGTTCATTCTAATAATGTAGAATCTACGTGTGTGACAAATTGAGATGAGTCGTAGCCTCAATAAAGCATGCTAATTGTAAGTCGAGAATAAAGAAGCGAACTTGAACCGGGCCTAAAACACAAAACACTTGCCAGTAAACCTTATTAGGTAGGGATTACATTCTAAGAGGTACGTGGCTTTCCATTCGTAGACATACTGTTTAAAACAGACAATGGGAGTTGATGTTCAAAATCAGTTTTTCCCAATAATTTCTAAAATGTCTCAACACTCTGTGTTTTGTGTATTAGTTGGGGATAAGGCTATATGCATTATTTTTTTTTAAAAGAAATAAACTCGGGGTATGGAAGCGCTAAGTTACATCTTGTCACATACCTATTAGGTCTGGTTCTGGAAACATCATAGCGTATGAAAAACGTTGTTCAGTTTAACAAGACGTATATTTAACAAAAATTTCTGTACACTTATGATTAATCAGTTTTTTCTTTATTTTTTTTAGTTGTTTAGTTTATTGAAGTTATACTTCTTTAGCGGCGTTGATAGTGAAATTTGTTGTTTGGGACGGAAATTGCGCGCGCAATGCATAGAAAAACGACAGTATAAAGTTAACAGTTAAATAATGCCAACTGTGTATACTGTAAAAATCATCGAAATAGGTACATTGCTGAAAAACAAGCATTAACCAATCTTATGGCTTGTAAATAAGTTGAAGTGAGATGAAAACAAAACACGTGGTCAGATGATGTTTCTCTCGATCTCACTTTAACTTATTTGCAAGCCATAAGATTGGTTAATGCTTGTTTTTCAGCAATGTATCTATTTCGAACATTCTACCGATATATGTATACTCTATATTGACTAACTTCATTTCTCAGTTTATCTCCATAATATGGACTCTGTCTCTCTCTATTAATGGCAATTTCTAATGCGATCTCATTCTAATATACAAGATGTCCCACGTAAATAGGAACACCTCCATAACTCCTTTATTTATGCATTGATTTAGAAACTTTTTCTAAGAATTTAAAGAGCAGGGCCTATTTCCATAAAAAAGTTTTGAACACCATCACAAATTAGAAAAAATACCCAATTAAACTTATACAATGTTGAAAGAAACACCACTTATATTGAATATTCTGAATAGACTGAATAAGAAAACATTTGTTCCGTTTTCAAAAATTTTCATTTGCCATTAAAAAAAATTCGAAAAAATTGAGAAAATATCGTGATTTAAAAAGCAATCCCGTTCATAAATAAAAGAAGGTCAATGTTAATACGTGTTTATCAAACTTGAAATAAGTTTGCAGATCTCAGCGTTTTTGTTTATTTAAAAACAATTGTTATTCACTGCGATTATTGAATATTAGTGGTGTTTCTTTCAACCTGGTATAAGTTTCAACGGGTTTTTCGAATTTTCTGATTTGTAAAGGAGTTCAAAACTTTTTTTATGAAAATAGGTTCCTTAGGCCCTGCCCTCTGAATTCTTAAGAAAATTTTCTAAATTAATACATAAATAAACGAGTTATGGAGGTGTTCTGACTTACGTGGGACAGCCTGTATATATAGGTTGAGACATTTCATCTAGGAGTATAGGATAGTCTTGGGGATAGGGAATTTTATAAAGATGCCACCGGCCATATCTTTTCAATCCAGACGCAGGCTATAAGACTGTCCCGGTTCTTGTAGTTTCCCCTATGTTCCTAGATGAACTGTCTCAACCTGTTTATAAGTCCCCTAGTTCTACATAAAAATACAGCCTATTTTTTTTAAATAAAAAATAAATACATCACCTTTAACTACTTTCCAAGTCCTTGTATGAATTGTTAGCATGAATGTTAATATTCAGATTTTCAATAATGCCAAAGAAGTATAATTTCTGATGTGCGTACATAAGTATAGCCACTTTTTTTTTATTATTCTGGAAAAACCTTTAAAGAAAAGCTAACTTAAAAACAGAAATTTGGGTTTACTTGAACCCGAACTACAACCTTAATTCATAAAGGTTTAAGTCCTTAAATAAAAATGATGGTAGAGTAATTGTGGCAACGGCGCCTTATCATTTGACCTACTAATAGGAGCCAATTTTGAATTTTCCATCAATTATAGATAATTTGGAAGAATCACGTTGAAATTTTTGGAAATTTTGTAAAATTTTCACTCGTTTAATATCTATTTGAAACAATATTTCCGAATTAAGTAGTCGTGATCGATTCAACGTTGTCAGATTTAGCCTGTTTTCCATAAATTTTCAACAATAGCGTCCATCAAATAAAATCCGGTTCATTGTAGTGGGAATTTTGAAAACTCTACAAATTAGTTGAAACGAAAAATCATCAATTAGATAAAATCTTTAATCCATTAAGGAAGCGGAAATCTACGGACGGCCGCATCAAGAAAAAAAAAACGTGAAATTAAGTGAGAAAAAAACAACTTGGAACATCTTCGGTTGCTTTTTTTTGTGGTTCGCGAACTGATTTCTTTGATTAAACACACACAAAAAAAAACGCTCTTTTTCAATATGTACGTTTTACTGTGATGAAATTCGTATATAAATAGGAAATTTCCGAAAAAACAACTCCGGTTAATGTTGAGAGATTTAATTTGAAATATGATAATAAAACAGTGGTTTTTTCCTTGAATAAATTGCTTTAATAAATAAAATTACAATGAACAAGAAGATGAGAGTAAATAATAATAATAATAATAATAATACAGTAGTAGTTTTTCCCCCAGAATTGTTAAATAAAATTGTTAATCCTCCTAGAAACCACACAAAATACATAATAGCGATTAAAATTAGTTAAATTAATTCCATTTGAAATATCACAGCATTACAAATTATCTTGGTGAATTATCAGGATTATCCTTCATCATTACAATTAATGTCGGCGAATTCCGTACCCAACCATCCAATACAGATACAATAATGTTGGAATAGTTGTATTAAAAGTTCACCTTCATCCAAGAATTCGATTTTTTCGATACGTTCCCGTTCAACAGCCGGCAATGCATAATAAATCTGTACCATATCCCAGATTTTCGCCCCCTGCCAATTATTATTTAGAAAACGATTCTTTTGCGTTTCTAAACTTTTACAAAACGATATACCAGCCAAATTACAACCACGTACACGTAAATTACCCAACATCACATCACCGAATGTATCATTCATATTGCACATTTCGTAATTGATGAAAAGTGCCGATTTGAATTTAGATGCAATCCATGTTAATAGACGATTAACACAATCATCTTCAATATAAACTAATACACATTCGGCAATAAATAATGTTGGATTATTGAAATTGATTTCAGCTTGTTGTAATTTATTGGCCAATTGTGTTATATTACGTATATCAACACCAATACAATGATAATTGCCAGCATGTAGATCAGTTGAACTTAATTTGACTTCACCATCTTGTTCATGGATCTTTTGTAATAATTCTTTACAACGTTTGATTGCATAACATTTCCTTGCTGTTACTGATGGGAAATCAATCTCAACATAACTATTCACCATATAATTCTCATCTTTTAAACGCCAATATAATGTATCGAAACCGGCACCGAAATTAACAATTTGTGGACAATTCGATGTTGTTGTTGTTGTTGTTGTTTTCATTAAGAAACGTTTAACGAAACTTTCAACACCTTTAACACGCGCATAATAGCCACGATGGATTTCGGGGGCGCGTTTCTCTATATGTTTGACGAAATGCGATATATAATTGTCTTGCCAATAGCCCAATTGTACAGCACCACGTTTACATTCGCTAGCATCATCATTTGTTGCCATTACCGGCTCGTCGCCCATTTTCTCAACTTTTCTATATACACACACAGAGAGAGATCTACAAGTGGACCAAATTGTAACAAACAATTTGAGGTTAGATTTGTCCAAAATTATACACAAATTCTATTTAATATGAAATATATTAGAGAGAAAGAGAAAAATGGATAAATTTCAACTTACATGTGAGAATTTTGATGGAAATCGTCGAATTTACATCGATGTATTTGCCTAGAATTGTTGAGCAATATAATCTTATCAGTGTTGTCAGCCTGCAGGTATACCACACATAGAGCAGGCGCGTATTTGTGGTGGTATTCGATCCAGGTTATGCGCTCTTTAAAAACGACTCAATTCCATTTTATTCATAGGAATTTTATCAACAATAACTATAATAAATGATAATACAACTCACATTTAATCAGAATAACGTTAATCATAGAACAATATATGAAATACGAGATACAACAAATCAAGTGGAAATATATATGGGAATACATAAATTTAACGTCTCTTCCATGGATAAATAATAAAATTCCGTTAATAATAGAAAAAATAAACAAATAACTCAAATTTTGAATTTACCGCCTTTAAATTATTCATAATGACATCTGCAACGTTGCCATATTCTCCAACATAGTTGCTGGGACGATAAAAGCAATCCTAGAAATACTGACTTTTTTCCAAAAAATTTTACAGATATCGGTAGATTAGATCTGAAAGAGACCGGCTAGGTGAGGAAGAACTTGAAATTATTAATAAAAATTCATTTAACAATAACAATAATGACAACTAATGGCAATGTCGCAAATGTCAACAGAAAGCTCTTGTTAAAAACTATACAATGTTGCCGAACATTTCTAAAAATCCTCCCTCAATGAGCCACGTTTTAATCAATTTCAGACAGTTTATCCCATTATTTTTCAATTTTATACGATCTTCTTTGTAATTTACTATAAAATACATTAGCATAATCTCACCACTAACCCTTTCCTTTCTATCTAGAGAGTATCTATTATATTAACTTTGAATTACGCACGCTTTACTTTTACATTTGTGACGTTGCCAGCTTCACTAGGTTGACATTTGCAATGTTGCCACTTCAACTATCGTCATGTTTATTGTTAAATAAATTATTTATTATTAATAATTTCCAGTTTTTTCTTATCTAAGTGGTCTCCTTTAGACCTAATCGACCGATATGTGTCGAAAAATTTGGAAAAAAATATATAAATATGTATAGTTTATAGAGTGAAATACCACATATTGACACAACTGTTAAATTCTTGGAAATTTTACAATTTTCTTTTATTGTTATCGTTTATACTCTTGGATTACTTATTTACTCAACAATAAAATTTAATTGACACTAATCCGTAGCAATAAAAACCACAACAATAACGTTTTAATTTCTTGACCTTTTCCTATTGTGTTGAAGTTGTATATGCGTATGGTAATGTTCTAATTCTAAATATATACATATATCTGTAGTAATATGAGCAAATTTATTATTTATGGGTGCTTATTATTATGGTAAAAGGGGAGGCTTAATAATTCGTAACAAACTTGTAAACTTTATGTAACAGTTGAAATATTGCTATGGAATTAACATTTCAACAGGACTGCCTAAAGTTTTCCTAAAGGATCAGGACCGAGTACTTTGGGACAAAATGTCGGACACATATGTGTATCAGTGATTCGCATGCAGTGCCTAATTGAACTTCATGGGGGGGGGGCCTAGGCAAACGAAATCCTGGGGCCTCTTCCTATTCTATACATTCGTAATTTTATCAACCCACAATTGTTTTAATAAACCAATTCTCGATCAAATATCGCTCAATTTCTATTTATTTCCTGCTTATAGGAAACGCCTACGAATGGTATTTCTTCCTATGTTCGTATTATAAACGCCAAGTCTGTATATGACTCTAAACGCAGCGACTCACAAGCCCTAACCAGATAATGGCCATGTGACCTTGAAAGGTTTAATAATGGAACTGGAAAGGGCCTGCTAATTCCAAAAAAATGTATTTTATTGCCTGAATTTCGGTCAACTGCATGTGGAAACCAGTGACAAATTAAGGCATTAGGGATAAAAATTGTCCACCACTATCTTTTGAAAATATGTTGGAAGAAAGTTTGACTGAAAATTTCATTCAAGATCAAATCAATATTATTTGATCCATCGCGTCTAATGGTCAATCCGGCACTGTTTGCATGCGTCTAGTTTAAGATTGTCTTCTATCGTAATACACAAATTAAATAAAACGAAAAAAAAGACTTAGTTACCACTGGATTCTAACAAATGCTATCTCGCTATAATGTCCTAACTTCATACATGATTAAAGTAGCTAACTTAACTAATAATTGCTTAATGGCGGGCAATTTTAAATTAGAATATCGGTAATTGTTTCAAATTTCCTGTGCGGTAATTTATACGAAAGGTTGGAGAACAATCGATATTTCTAGATTTTTCCCTAATGGATTTCCTTTGAAGTTTCCATTCTTTTGTTCACGTTTAATTATAATAAAATACTTGAACAACCACTTTGAAGAGTTATCAATATTCGTAATTTTAATTCTATGAATTTATAAATAGCTTCTTGTTGTTCTATTTTTTTTGTGTGTGTTCTATGTGATTTAATTTACAATTAGATTAGAGTGTGAGAATGCTAAAGTGGAAAGTTTGTGAAATTTCTACTGCACGAAACTGCATAATAAAAAAGAAAAACATTTAGACGATAAAGCAGTGAGAGAACTCATCTAGAATCTAGTCACATTCATCTCGTGTACAATTGTATACACGAGTAGAGTATATACTATAGACCTTTTGTAATTTTGGCAACAAGACAACTAGGTCAGGAAATGTCGATTATTTTGATAATTTCGACATGTAAAGATAGAAATTGTCCATTTTACGATTTATTTTAAATTACAAACTGTTTCTGTGGTAGTGTTACTATAAATTAGAACACTGTAACATAGTGGATTCACAAGTATCACAATAACCAATAAGAATTGAGAATCTTTAAAGTTGTCAAAGACAACACGAATACTGATTGGTTGTAACTGTACTGGCGATGCTTGTGAATAGACCATGCCAAAGAATGATAGGAGACATCCTGTATCAATTGTCCGGAAATTAAGAAACGTTATTATTGACATTATGTTAATTTTAGGTTTATAGAAAATTCTCTCCCATTTCACGATAAAATACGATCTCCTTCCTTAGTGGAATGGAAACAATTCTTTATGGAAAAACAATTCTACGTGAAATGATGTCCCGCGTTATGCCCCGTATTTTCGGGGTATGTATTCAGAATTAGTTAGAATTTCGCTTTATTTTCGAATTATGATTTTTTACAACACTATACCGCTTCTGCTGCCTGCTTACTATTTATTAATTATTATTATTATTATTATTATTATTTATATAGAATTAGAAGCTTTTTAGAGTTTGAAAAGTAGCTTGGTAGAGATACGTCATCAATGACGTCAATCAATTATAAGCGACATCTGTTATCTTCGAATCATAAAACAATGACATTTAAATTTAACCAATTGATAACTAACTGAGAGTTAAATTTAATTGTTGGTGTTTAATATGAAAAATCTACTAAATAAATTTTGTTTTATCCGATTTCTACCTACCTATCTACCCATACTTTATCAATACATTTATTAATAACAAAGTTGAAATATCCCATTAATCATCAAAGGTATATCAAGCGAATATCAATTTCAATTAGTTGCCATGAAACTCTAATTTAAATCCAACCAATGATGATAGAGTTGAACCACATTTCTTTTTTTTTTGCTGTTGTTGTTATTGTTGGATTCAACTTAATAATTAATCATACAAAACTGGCTTTCATTTATTATTTAATTGGTCAATTAACTAGAAATCCGTACTTAATCTATTGTTGAATAACGAGTAGGTAATAATAATAAAAGACATGACGTCAAAAGATTGGATTAAATTGAAGATTAAGTTTTAAATACGTCATATATTTATAAAGTTATAAAATGATGATGAAATTATTCTTATAAAAGACACAATTGCCTCTTTTTTCTCTATTGCTTTGCCTTCGATTCCACTCTTTTCATTTTTGTTTTCCTTAATCAAATAATTTTGGTAAAACGAATTGATTTATTGTTTTTTTTTTTGTTCCATCCAGTCACAACCACTGCAAAACATGCCGATTTCGGATTTCCGCAAAAAGAAGCTTTTATACGTCTTCAATGTATTCTTCGGTAAGTCTTACAATTCAGACACAAAAAAAAACAACTATTAGGTATCTTTGTCTGACTCATTAGAAACTCTTATGTATCCTAATATGGATGTCTATGTGTACGACAAAGATACTTAATTATAAATGTGGAAAATCGTTTGTTATTTATTTAAAATTGTTTGTAGACGTTAATCAGAGCGGCACTATTGATCGGAAAGATTTCGAACTTGCAATAGAAGTAAGTAGAATGTTTTATTATTAACTTTAGATAAATTGTACATTTAATCAAATTTCATTACTAAACTGGATTTATCGTCCGTTATATTGAAACAATTAAATATAAAATTATACCTATAGTTGAAACAAGTACCAGTTTATCTCTTTTTAATTAACTTTTTTTTGTGTTAGAAAGAGAAAACATGTACGAAACCACCAATCAGAAATATGTTAGACAAAGACATCTATTATCAGTCTCTCTCTTTTGTTCTATTCGATATAATTGTTGGAATTCGTTTCGATTTAACGGATATTCGTTATTCAAGACGCGAATTGGAAAAATGCTCAATAAAACCAACTTTATGAAGGTTTATAACGGTTGAAAAAAAATAAATAAACTACCGCCCCAAAATCACCATAAATATTGTAATAATACGGATTTCGCACGTTCAAATTGCCACATTTTTATATTTTGTTTGTTATGTGTAATAGAAAATATGTAGCCTCCGTGGATGGGCATCGAATACGGCTCAATATAAGAAAACCTATGATACATTGATACAAATCTGGGATGGTCTGCGACAACGTGCTGACGCTAATAAGGACGGACAGGTAATTAATTAATTTTTTCCTCCTAAATTTGCGATTAAAAAAATAAAATAAATGATAGGTGAGCGTAGAAGAATGGGCTTCAATGTGGGATGAATATGCAAAAAATCCAGAAAACGCATTCGAATGGCAAAATCAATATATGCGTTTCATGTTTGAATTAGAGGATGCTAGCGGCGATGGTAGTATTGATGTGGATGAATTTACTAGTGTCTGTTCATGTTATGGCCTACAGCCAAATGAATGTAAAGAAGCATTCCAGAAAATCTCTTCTGTAAGTTATTATCATTCAACATATAATCATAAAAAAGAAAGAGAAACAAAAAAGATTAAATTTTCTAATCATAATCAAATCTAGGGCAAGAATGAAGTAGATTATCAACAATTTGAAATATTATGGAAGGAATTCTTTACATCAGAGAATCCAAATGATCCCGGCAATTTCATCTTTGGCAAAACTAAATTTTAACCATTTTTATCATCATCAAGCTTTAAATGTTTTTTTTTTCTACTACTACTACTACTACTACTACATTTTCCCTCTTCTATATTAAGTTTCAAATTAACTACACTTAAATGATAAATGTATCTTGTATTTATAGTCTAGCGGATGAAATATAGAATTTCGACTAATATTTCATCCAACAGACTATATTTAATCTACAAACATATCTCAAACTTTTGTTATCAGCTAAACAACAAAAATGTATATGTGTCAAATGTTACTTTCTGTCTTTTATTTTAATCAACAATAATAAATGTATCTAATTGTTAAATAAGGACAATATAATAATTTAAAGAAAAAACAAGAATTTAGTCAATTTTGTATCTATCTACACTTTAAAGCCCGGTTTGTCTTCCACGCCTAAATCACCCCTTAAACTTGATGTTAACTTAAATCAACCTTATGTTAGATTTAGGAAGGGAAGTTGAGCCGTGTTTAAAGCTATTAGAGATCACGATTATTCTACAATTTCGGCACAATTATCAGATTTTGTTATCAATAATAACAACAAAAAAATGATAGAAACAGTTGTAATAAACACTCTTGGATGTATTTGGGATTTTGTTTGATTCGTTTAGAAAAGCCCCCAACAAAAATTCTCAATTTTTAGAAAATACAATTTAATCACCAAACTATTTGGATTCTTAGATAATCAGAAATTTAGAATCCAACTAGAGATTTATAACAAAATACATAATTTACAAAATAATAAGTCTATTTATAACACAACAATCTATTTTGCTACCCCAACTAAAGCTGGCCGAACTACACGATCATACAATTTATATCCAATCTTTGATACCACCACAACAGTCCCTGATTCCTTCCCTTCAACTTCCTGTAAAAACAGCAAAGAAACGACAATTACTACTTTTTTTATTTGAATAAATCCAGATAGATGTACCTGTTGGAATAGAGCTTCATGTAGATTAGGATTGAATTTCTCATCGATAGGATTCACCGGTTCTAAACCATGTCGTTTGAATACATTTTTCAATTGTGCTTCAGTCATAACTAAACCTTCATATAGACTCTTTAAATGTGGATTTTTATCATTTATCTCTTCTTTTGGTATAGTTTCAGTTGCTTTATTTAAAACATCAGCAACATCTAAAAGATCTTTACAAAAACTTTGTATACCGAATTGTTTTGCTTCAGAGATTTGTTTGGTTAAACGTGTACGCATATTTTCACCATCTGCCAATGCTCTCTTGTATTTATCCTATAAAATTACAATAATTAAAAATTAAATTGTAATGATTTGATAGAGAAAAAAAATGCGCAATTACTAAAAGTTCATTATTTTTTTCGGTTAATTCGGCAATATCCTTGTTGAGTTTTTCAACAATTTCTTCTGATTTTTGATTATTATTGTTTGTTGTTGTAGATTGTTCTTGTGTTTTCTGTTCTTCGGCAGTATTATTTCGTCTTACATTCATCAATGTGATCGATCTAGACAACTGAATAATGAACATGCTGAATTGTGTAATATTTCGCAAATAATTACCGTGCATTGAAAATTAGATTTTCATTAAATATTTGACTGCTTCTTAATAAATTTCTAATTCCAACTAATGCCATTATAGATGTTTTTTTACTTAAATTTTGATGAAAACGACTCAATTTTAATAAAAATCACATTCAATAAAGTGAGGTTATATGACAGATATGACGTCAGAATTTCAATGTTTACCAAAGTAGAGTGATAAAAAACACCAAAATTATGCCAAAAATCCCTAATTTTCAAACTACAGTCATGATGTGGAAATCAATGAACTCTATATGCTCTCTACATAACTGGAGTGGGGACGAATTCGAAACTGGTAAAAACTGTTTATTACCATTCGGATTGAAAAGTGACTATAGGCGGCGCTGCGAGCATTCAATATGGTGGACGAGTGATAGA
>JAZBGY010001388.1:0-22929 GCA_037414755.1 Lydus trimaculatus | reverse complement strand
TCGCGTAATAGTGTTGAAAGTGGATATTAATATGGTAAAGTTATGTCGTAGCTAAAATAATTGCTCAATACAAAAAAAAAACAATAATTTTATATTAAAAAAGAATAAAATAAATATCCCTTGGTAGGAAAAAAGACAACATTTTTTTGTTGTCAACACCTCTACCATCTCTACTTGTAAGATAGATACAAAGATTTGATAAATTTGTTGGAATAAATGAATTTGGAATTATTAAAATCACTTATAGTTGACTATAAAAACCGATCAAGATCAATAAGGAAATCAGACGACGTCTTAGTTTATCGCCCCATACAACAATAACAACAACAACAATAAAACGGCAATAAAAACAAAAACGTTGTTCTCTGGTGGATCTTTTGTTTTATTAAAGAAATCTACCCTTAATTAGTGCTAAATAAACAAAAACAAAAAAAAAATGTCAATTTTAACACAATACACATTGATATTATCAATTTTGGTAATTGTAATTGGTATTTTAACAATTTTTGAACAATACCGGAAACGTAGCAAAAATAATAATAATAATAAAAAGAAGAATAATGACGATAAAAGTATGGATATTTATGGGATAGAACCACCAAGTCCAAGAAAATTACCAATAATTGGACATTTACATTTATTATCTGGTTATCAAGTACCATATCAGGCATTTAATGAATTATCAAAAAAATATGGACAAATCATCAAATTACAATTGGGCACAATTAAATGCGTTGTTGTTAATGGACAAAAGAATATACGTGAAGCATTAGTGACGAAAGGGCATCATTTCGATTCACGACCAAATTTCGAACGTTACCAACAATTATTCTGCGGCAACAAAGAGAACTGTAAGTAATCCTCTATTTTTCGCATAAAATTCCAACAAATACTCTGACAACAAATGTGGAATGTAGAAGTAGGTGGGTTCGAATCCGGCCGAAAACGCTACAAACTTTTTTCAGAGTATTTGTCTGTAATCAAACAAATTTGTATAATTTGATCGATTTTCTGATAGCTTTGGCATTCTGTGATTGGTCGAATACGCAGAAAATCCGTCGTGATATGTTGAAAGCCCATACGTTTCCTAGAGCGTTCACACACAAATTTAACGAATTGGAAACATTGATTGGACATGGTGTTGATGAGATTTTATCGAGAATCACCGACGATATTGTTGATTTTAAACCGATAATTCTACATGCATGTGCGAATATTTTCACAAATCATTTCTGTACGAAATCATTCAATTTTAATGATAAGAAATTCACGAAAATCGTCAATAATTACGATGAAATCTTCTATGAAGTGAATCAAGGATATGCCGCTGATTTTCTACCATTTTTATTACCATTACATCGTAAAAATCTACGTTATATCAATAATTTAACACATGAAATACGTGAATTTGTATTGGATGAAATAATTGGTGAACGTTATCATAATTTCAATATTAACAATCAACCAAATGATTATGTTGAATGTTTAATTAAAAATAGTAAATTGGATAGTGATAATTTGAATTGGGATGCTGCATTATTTGCATTAGAAGATATAATTGGTGGACATTCAGCTGTTGGTAATTTTTTAATGAAATTATTTGCATATTTATCAAAAGAACCACATGTACAACAAAAAATCCAACAAGAAATTGATGATAATTTAAATGGGAAGAATGTTAAAATATCAGATCGTACCAAATTACCATATACAGAAGCGACAATTTTCGAAGCAATACGTTTAATTGCATCACCAATTGTACCAAGAGTTGCGAACCGTCATAGTACCATCAATGGTAAGTTTTTTTTTCTATGAAATTACCATAAACAAAACTAATTACTTTATCAAAATTAGGTTATCATATTGAGGAGGGTGCAGTGATATTTTTGAATAATTACGATTTAAGTATGTCAAATGAATTATGGTATGAACCGGAGAAATTCGAACCAAGAAGATTCATCAAAAATAATTGTTTATTTAAACCGGAACATTTTTTACCATTTGGTGGTGGTAGAAGAAGTTGTATGGGTTATAAAATGGTACAATTAGTTAGTTTTGGTATATTAGGTGGTTTATTACAAAATTTTACAATTTTACCAATAATTGATAAGAAGAATTTTATTATACCAGTTGGATCATTGGCATTACCAAAAGATACATTTAAATTTAAATTTATTCGACGATAAATTTTGGAATATACGATTAACACCTTTAAAGTATTTCTTCTTAATTATTAAAAACAATTAAGTACAAAAAGTGATAAATTTTTGGGAATTATTCAAGTTTTATCAACAATAACTACAATTATCGAGCAAATATGTTAATAATAATATATAAAAAAAAATGTATTATTAGTCTAAGTTAACTTGATTGTCTCTAATTGATAATTATTACCAAAGATAGATTAATAAAGTTGCTAATTAATTATTATTATTATTGTTATTATTATTATTATTTAGGCGACAAAATCAGTTGTAAATGGGTTAAAATCGGATAAATTCCACGAAATAATCAAAATAAGTGAAAGTAACCGAATTGATAAATTATTTAAACAAACAATAATCAATTTTCAAACAATTTCAATTCAAATTTGCCGCATTTTATTTCGAATATTAATACAGTTGGTAGTTACAACACTAAATTGCATCTAATAATTTCCAGTTGGTAGTAGATATAAGTGGAATTCCCCTACAATTGTCATCAAAAATCTCTAACTACAAGTCTTTCTGTATCAAAAATACACAGGCTGGTAATATGGCCGACTTTTGCCGATGTTTGGTTGATCGTTGGGGGGGCGTATCGCATTAGCCAATAGAGTTCACACCGTCACACGTCATTTTATCTGACTATCCAGGACGGATGAGTTGATGATGTGCGCGTGTCTCCACGGTGACCTAGTTCTCAAGCTGTGTATTTTTGTAACAGAAAGACCTCTAGACTCGTGGTTTTTTGAGGGCACTTTTTCTTCAATTTATTATTTTGTTAATTTCAAGCTGCCACATACTAGAGGTCTTTCTGTTACAAAAATACACAGGTTGAGAACTAGCTCACCGTGGAGACACGCCCACATCATCAACTCATGTGCTGTGATTAGTCAGATATAACAATGTGTGAACTCTATTGGCTAATGTGAAACCCCCGCCGACTAGCCGGACATCGGCGAAAGTTGAGCATGTTACCAGCCTGTGTATTTTTGATCCAGAAAGACTTCTAGTATAAACCGAATTGATAAATTATTTTACAAAAAAAAAATCAATTTTTAAACAATTTCAATCCAAATTTGCCGCATTTTATTTGAATATTAATATAGTTGGTAGTAATAACACTAAATTCCCTAAATTGCGGTGAAATTTTTTAGTTGGTACTACATACGAATGAAATTTCCCTAGAATTGTCATCAAAAATTTTCCAACAATCTAGACTCGTGGTTTTTCTGAGGGCAGTTATTCTAAAATTCATTTTTTTTGTTAATTCCAATCCGCCGTATATAAATCGAATTGATAAATTATTTAAGAAAAAAAATTGTCAATTTTTAAACAATTTCAATTCAAATTTGCCGCATTTTATTTGCAATATTAAACAGTTGGTAGTGATAATACTAAATTCTCTAAATTGCGGTGAAAATTGATAGTTGGTATTACATACAAATGAAATTCCCCTAGAATTGTTATCAAAATTTTTCTAACCAGATAGACTGGTCGTTTTTATGGGCAATTTTTCTTAAATTCATTTTTTTTTATCAATTCTAAGCCGCCATATTTAAACGGAATTGATAAATTATTAAAAAAAAAATATTCCATATTTAAACAATTTCAATTCAAATTTGCCGCATTTTATTTGAATATTATTACAGTTGGTAGTAATGACACTAAATTCCCTAAATTGCGCAATAATTTTTATTTGGTACTACATACAAATGAAATTCCCCTAAAATTGTCATCAAAAATTTCTAACTAGATAGACTCGTGTTTTTTTAAGGGCAATTTTTCTTAAATTATTTTTTTTATTAATTCCAAGCCTCCATATATAAACCGAATTGTTAAATTATTCAAACCAAAAAATTATCAATTTTTAAACAATCTCAATCCAAATTTACCGCATTTTATTTGAATATCAATACAGTTGGTAGTTACAACACTAAATTCCCTAAATTGCGGCTAATAATTTCCAGTTGGTAGTAGATACAAGTGAAATTCCCCTAAAATTGTTATCAAAAATTTCTAACTAACTAGACTAGTGTTTTTTTGACGACAGTTTTTGTTAAATTAATTTTTTTTGTTAATTCCAAGCCGCCATATATAAACCGAATTGATAAATTATTTAAAAAAAAAATAACCAATTTTTAAACAATTTCAATTCAAATTTACCGCATTTTATTTGAAATAATAAACAGTTGGTAGTAATAATACTAAATTCCCTAAATTGCGACTAAAAATTTTCAGTTGGTAGTAGATACAAGTGAAATTTCCCTAGAATTGTCATCTGTCAAAAATTTCTAACTAGACTCGTGGTTTTTGAGGGCAAAGTTTTTCTTGAAAATTTATTATTTTTTGTTAATTACCCCCCCAAAAAAAAATGGCCCAAAGTAAATTGAACGATTTGGCTGGTAAATTCGGTAAAGGTGGCCCACCTGGTTTAGGTTTAGGTTTGAAAGTATTGGTAGCTGGTGGTGTTGCTGCTTATGGAGTTGCCCAATCGTTATTTACCGGTATTTATTTGAAAAATCTCATTATTTCGTTATTTATCAATTAATCTTATTGTTGTTATTGTTGGATAGTTGAAGGTGGTCATCGTGCGATTATATTCAATCGTATTGGTGGTGTACAAAAAGAAATTTATACAGAAGGCATGCATTTCCGTATACCATGGTTTCAATATCCGATTATTTACGATATCCGTTCAAGACCAAGAAAAATCTCATCACCAACTGGTTCAAAAGATTTACAAATGGTTAATATATCGTTACGTGTTCTATCTAGACCAAATGCTGTACAATTACCATTAATTTATCGACAATTAGGTCTTGATTATGATGAAAAAGTTCTACCATCGATATGTAATGAAGTTTTAAAATCGGTTGTTGCTAAATTTAATGCAGCACAATTGATTACGCAACGTCAACAGGTTTATTCTCTTTTTTTTTTACCTCTCAATCTCCTATATAAATCATCTAAAAACCGTATAATTTAGGTGTCTTTATTGGTACGACGTGAATTAGTGGAACGTGCCCAAGATTTCAATATAATCCTAGATGATGTTTCAATAACTGAATTATCATTTGGTAAAGAATATACAGCTGCTGTTGAAGCGAAACAAGTGGCACAACAAGAAGCACAACGGGCTGCATTTGTTGTTGAACGTGCTAAACAAGAACGACAACAGAAGATTGTACAGGCTGAAGGTGAAGCTGAAGCTGCCAAAATGATATCCTTTTTTTTGTTCTCGTCTATTATTATTATTGAAAATATTAGAATTTTTGCATGATTTCCTTAATTTAAATGCGCACTTTATTAAAATTACCGGTAAGTCTAGGGATTAGTAAAGTGTCTCTTGATTTTCTAACATAGTCGCCATGTTCTTTCGTGTTGTAGTAATTAACAAGTAGGCTGTGATTATTATAAAATGACGTCATTTATGTAGAAAATTCGAGGAATTATCGGTTTTCTGTTGTTTTTTGGGAAAATTCATGTTTTCTATTCAAAAAAACACGTTGTAATTGTATTACGTAACGTGGAATTCTTGTAGTTTTCCCCTGATTTGTGTGGAAATTTTTGTAAAAATTGCTACTTGTAGCCATCCGTTTTTTCTAATTTGTTTGGGGGGGGTATAATTGATGGTTTATTGTTTAAATATTTGTTTAGATGGTTTTTAAATAACTGTTGCATCTTTTTATTACCTAAAACTTACCAAATTTTGTTTATTTAGCAAGTCGGCTGTGGTTATTGTAGTGATGACGTCATCAATCTAGAAATTATCAAAATTTTGGGTTTTTTATTGAATTTTTTATGGAAAACCATGATTTTTATCAAAATTATTGAAAATCTCTTACGTGGTCCATAATTTTCATTGAATTTTCGATAGTTTTCTTGTAATTTTCCACGAAAAACATCAAAAATATGGCGCACACTCAATTCAAAAACAAATGAGTATCGTTTTGAAATTCGCCAAAATTCGCTATTTGTAGCACTCCAAGTTTTTCAATTTTTCTAAATTTTTGTTTTTTGGGGTATAATTAATAGTTTATTGTTTAAATAGTTCTTTAGATGATTTCAAGTAATTGGTGCATCTTTTTACCTACAATTTGACAAATTTA
The DNA here is from genome assembly GCA_037414755.1 of Lydus trimaculatus. Classification (NCBI taxonomy): domain Eukaryota; kingdom Metazoa; phylum Arthropoda; class Insecta; order Coleoptera; family Meloidae; genus Lydus; species Lydus trimaculatus. The sequence continues at coordinate 16,616 of JAZBGY010001388.1, read as the reverse complement.
AATTTAATCGTTGTTTATTTAGCAAGTCGGCTGGTGGTTATTGTAATGATGACGTCATCAACCTAAAAATTACCGAATTTTTGTAGAAAATCGTAATTTTTATCAAAATTATCAAAACTCTCCTACGTGGCGTATAATTTTTGATTATTTCCCATGTTTTCTTCTAATTTTTATGGAAAAACATCCAAAATATGGTGGACACTCAATTTGAAAACAAATGAGCATCGTTTTGAAATTTGCAAGAATTCACTATTTGTAGCTCCTAATAATTTAGTGTAGAACTAAAGCGTTGTTTATACATATAAGATTTATAAGTGTTCGTTTACAGCTTTAGAGACGTACTTGTCTTACTATTTAGAGTACTATCAGTTTATTTAGTAGCAGTTTTTCTTAACTAAAACTTACTTAGGTGAAGCAATTGGTAGAAATCCAGGTTATTTGAAATTAAGAAAAATACGAGCTGCTCAAAATATTGCAAGAACCGTAAGTTTATTATTGTTTTATTTAATAAATCATTAATTATTGTTTTGTTTTTTAAGATTGCTAACTCACAAAACAAAGTCTACTTAAGCGGTAACAGTTTGATGTTGAATATAGCCGATAAAGAATTCGATGATCAATCAAATAAATTGAAAAGTAAGAACTGAAAAAATTATACTTTACCTGCCAATTTAATAATTTTCAATATAAATAATAATAATGATGATCACTTCATTTGTGATTAATGATAGTGAAGAGATCATCATAATTTTCTAATGTAGTCGCAAGTTTTATATTTAAACCAATCGAATGATTTGAAAATGAATATTTTATTGTTCTCATGTAAAAATATTCGTTGAAAGTTTCCCTGAATAAGTTTCAATAAAAAAAATTTTTGTTAAATTTATTTGTTTTTTTATCCAAATTACCTTTTACAGGTGTTGATCATCATTATTATTATTACGATGATGGTGGAAGAATTGGTAGCGATAATCGGGTAAATAAAGGAAATTTGGGTACAGTTGCTGGACAAATTGCGGGAAAATTGACCGGAAATTGAATTATTTTTGTAAATAAAACGATTTTTTATAAATTTTTTTATTATTTTTCACATCAAGCAACATAATGGCAGTGGATTTGTTGTACTTCGGCTTTATTTAATTATTTAGAGGTAGTTTTTCCTTTTCATCATAAATAATCAGCCCTACGAGTGCTCAATCAATAAAAATTCTAGCAAAACGTGCAAATTCACCCTAACAATATAGTGTGAACGATCCTTTATTTTATTTTATTTTAATTTTTAGTAAATTTCGTTGTAAGCAGTTGGTAGTAAAGAAGCGCTAAATTTAAAATTTTCGATAGAAAATACAAAAATTTCCACAATTTATCACAGGAATTTTTTGCCAAATTTTAACAAATATACAAAAAGCTTGACTAGATTTGTTCCCGTTTCGTTTAAATTATGATTTTAACAAATAATTAAATCATTGTTTGTTTAAGAACGTATTCCATATTGATGCAATCCAATACAGCACCACCGACACTACTACGCCGTATCGACATCGGTGCCACCATCAACCATTTATTCAATTTCGGCTCATATCTCTCCACCGAATTCAAACTAGATGAACCATCATTACCGCCTAAAGCATAAATAAAACCATCCATACAGACAACTTCATGTGTTGACCGACGATTATGCATCGACACAATCGGTTCCCAAGCATTCCGCCGAACATTAAAACGTTCCCCACTGGACATACACATCGTACCATCATTACCACCAATACAATACAAATGACTATCGAAAGCGACTACACCACAACTACTGCGACGTGACGACATTGATGGTATCGGTGTCCAACGGCCTTCTCTCGGATCGAATTTCTCAACGGATGCTTGATAATTTGTCGAATCAAAACCACCTAAAGCATAAATACAATTCTCAACAACAGCAATACGACAATAACGACGACGTGTATTCATTGCTGGACAACTACACCATACACCAGTTAATGGATCGTAACGTTCCATTGAACTTAAACAGGATGCACCATCATAACCACCACAAACATAAATCAAACCATCATATGTACAAATACCAAGACAAGAACGTTTTGTACCCATTGGTGTTATAGTTGACCATTGATTTATTAATGGATTATAACATTCAGCTGTTGCTAAATCTGAATTACCATCATAACCACCAACAACATATAATAAACGTCTTAAACCGGTACAACCGCTACGTGAACGTCGATATAACATCGGTTGTATTGTTAACCATTGATCCGTTTTTGGATTGTAAACTTCACATTCGGAATGTATGGCGAATAATGAACCACCACCAATTGCAAATAAATATGGATCAGCACCTTTTGGTTTACGTTCAATTGTACGTGTTGTAGATAAAGCACAACGACGTTCCGGTGCTAAATGATAACGCATCGCCTCCAATAACAATTCACGACATTCATTATTCTCACGTATCAAACGTTCATTGTCGACACGTGATATGAGGAATTCTCGATTGACTAAAGGCAGACGTACATGGACCATCAACTGGATTACAACAGAATGTTAACACAAAAATGTGAAGAACTACAGTGGCGTAGCTACGGTGCGTAACGCCAAATAGTTGCGCTTCACCCTATCCACGCCACTGATTTGTATTAATCGACTACCTGTGAGATATATTGGCTTCTTTCGCCTAAATCATGTTTAACCCAATTTAGTACAGCTGTAAAAACATCCTCTTCTGACGATATATTCAATTGACTATTCGATATTAAATCTTCAACTTCACTAAATGGTAATAAGAGGAATTCTTCTGTATTTACAACTTGTTGGAAATTTTGTAAAGCGTATACGTGCGATTTTAAATGTAATTCCTTACAACAATGCGTATCTACAATGAAATTTTCGATTAATTAACACGCAAACATCGCCAAACAAATATAGAAAGTGTTAGTTATAATATAGGGTGCCAAATAATAAACAAATGTGCAAAGAAAACAGATTTATTTAAATAATAAAAGCAAATTTTAAATTTGGCGCGTAAATGCCACCTAGAAAATGTTATATAGATTGCAAAACTAACGCCATCTAGTATCTAGTAGTTTTATTACAAAAATAATAAACAAATCACGAAATTTACGCCATCTAGTATCTAGTAGTTATATTAGAAAATAAGCAAAAATATAGTATAAATGTATGGTACATTCACCTGCAAAACTGCGTATACCAAGACAATTTGTTGGATGTAATTGTTTTAATAAAAATTTACAACAAGCCTCACGTACTTCTTGTATTTGTAATATACTTGATGCTGGTAATAATACTTGTACATTATCTGATGTTATAATAATTTGTCCACTATATGCATATTCAATTAATAAATCAATTGCAGTTGAATCTAATTCATGTATTGTTATTTCATTTAAATTATGCTCCTTCATATCACCTAATTTAACGGAAAAATCGACTATTTTCAAAGAAAATATCAACAAAAAAAAAAAACAACTAGGGGAATTTCGACCACAACTTAATACAGTTGGTAATAACAGCACTAATAGTAGGCGATCCAAAAGTCCCCTTCAATTGTTTAATTGTGAGAAAAAACAAAAATTAGGGTAATTTTTGCCACAACTTAATACAGTTGGTACTAACAGCACTAATAGTAGCGATCCAAAAGTCCCCTTCAATTGTTTGATTGTGAGAAAAAACAAAAATTAGGGGAATTTCGACCACAACTTAATACAGTTGGTACTAACAGCACTAATAGTAGCGATCCAAATGACCCCTTCAATTGTTTAATTGTGAGAAAAAACAAAAATTAGGGTAATTTTTGCCACAACTTAATACAGTTGGTACTAACAGCACTAATAGTAGCGATCCAAAAGTCCCCTTCAATTGTTTTATTGTGAGAAAAACAAAAATTAGGGGAATTTCGACCACAACTTAATACAGTTGGTAATAACAGCACTAATAGTAGGCGATCCAAAAGTCCCCTTCAATTGTTTTTTTTGTGGGAAAAACAAAAATTAGGGAAATTTCGACCACAACTTAATACAGTTGGTACTAACAGCACTAATAGTAGGCGGTCCGATAATCCCCTTCAATTGTTTTTTTGTGGGAAAAACAGATTACTTGATGATATGATAATGGTGTATACCTACCATTGAACATTGCGAAAAAATATGGACTAACTGATGCTAAAATCACTTTATGGGCACTAAATTTCTCTAATCCTATTTTTAATGTTATGTCACATAGCTACAACACACATGCAATTAAATTTGTTAATTAACATAAAACAATTGACCTATTAATAATCAACGCCTACTAGATTTTTATTGAGAAAAATTTAATTCTATAATTGATGATGTTATCAGTAATTTTAGTCAATTATTAATAAAAAAGAACTTATTAAGAGGGTTAAAAACAAACCTGCCCTTGTTGTCGCATTTTTTGTATATTATTTAAAGCATAATTACTATGACCAGCCGTTCTCAAACAATAACCCTTTTGTGTGAATAATGGTGATTCACATTCTTCACTAGTTGGTGTTTGTGTTGATGCCTCAAATACAACACTATTCACATTTGTATTACCTGTACTACCACCACCATCACCACCACCACCCTCTAGTCTAGGGGTTGATTCATCCAAATCCAAATTTTCACAATTCATTTTTGTTTTTGACTAAAATTAGAATAAATTATTAAATAAAAATCATATAAAATTAAATTACTTTTTAGAAAATGGTTGATATACGTTGCAACCCTTAATAGAACATTGTTTAACAACCCTTTCTAGTCGATAAAAACTCACCACCGCGGAACAGTTGAATGTCAACTAAAAAATCGAATCATAGCAAAATCTACGATAAACCGCTCTTTATAGTAGCATGTATTAGATAAAGATGGCACTAATCGACAATAGTATATTTCTACTAGATTTTGAACAAAATTAATCAAATCATCAAAGAAGGCATTGGCCTTTCAAGTTATTATTACCAACTGTTTAGAAAGAAAAATTATTGATGTATAATTGGTTGCATACATTAATTTCTAATAAAATTTATTATTAACAATACAATAAATAATAACAATGGTTCAATAAATAGATCTGTTATTATAAAAAAATAATTTCAAATAATTCTAAAAATGGCCATAAATTGTTTGGTAAATTCTTCGATTTCTTTTTAATTTTTGCCATTTTTTTTGCTGGTTTCTCATCATCTACTTGTTGTTGTTTTTCGATTACCAAATTTTCAGGGGGTGTTTCATCGAAATAATCGGTGGTTTCAGGCATTTGATAGACGTCCAAACTGTACGTGCTATTACTGTAGGAGAAATGGCCGTAAATACCGACGGTAATTGGACGTTTAAAACTACAAAAAAATCAGACAATTAATCGAATTATTGCAAATATTTCCAATAGAACTACATCTTAGGGATGTAAATTGTATCAATTCCACATGTTGTTGATTGTAGATCATTGGTATCCGGTTCAAAAGTCGGTGTAATGTTCTCTTTTTCCGTAACGTACAAATCGGCGTCCCCTTCACTAAAACAAATGAATTTTACAACAAATTCCCAATAAATACAACCATAATTATAGTACATTGTGTCTAAAACTAATAGAATATTGCCGGTTTGCATTAATTTATAATAATTGTAATCTTCAGCCGCTACTTGACCATCAATTTTAAATAAAGACGTACCAACAACATTACCGATAATTAACTGAAATTTTTCGATAAAATTAAACAATTATTTGTTAAAATTCATGAATAATTACCAAAATTAGATAAAAAATCGATTTTAACATTTCGTCAATTTGAGGTTATGTTCAATTGTCAAAAAGAAAATTTGAGGTTATATCTACAACAAATTTCCAAATAATTACTATTTTAACGATTTTAATTAATTAATACATCCACAATTTGATAAATTATCAATTTAATTCATTTTCTTATCAATTAATTCAATAATTATAGAATTATCTACAATCAGAAAATTTTGTAAGTTGGCGCCATCTGTTGTAAAATTTTATAAACACAAGGTTATTGTCTTTGATAAATTTGTAAAATTGCAATAATTTCTTAAAAAAAATTGTTAAAAATCTTTAATTCGATCAACAATAAAGCGAATTCAATTAAAATCACTTGGAAATAATTCGAATAATTGTTGTTTTTCGTTAAAATTGTTATTAAAAGTAAAATGGCGACAAACAAAATGGCGTCACAATCACAGCTATCTAGATATATTACAAAATTTTAACAATTATTTATGCAATTATCAATGATTTTATAAGAAAAACACACAAATTTGTTGATTATTTCTAATTAGAAAACGATAAAAATTGATTTTTATTAGAAAATTGTTGGATTTTGTACGATTTACGAATTTGTCAAGTGCGCAAATCATCAATTTGGATAGGTCAAGGTTTTCATCGATTTTCACCCCCTTTTTACCTTACTTTATATTACAGAATGTATTGATGGTGGTGGTGGTGGTAGTTTTATTGGTTTTATATCTCTATCCAAGTAAACTTGTGTGCATTTCCTTGTTTTAAATTATTAGCGCAACTATACGACAACATAATTGTAGTGGTGGGGGTAGTAAAATTCAACCCTTTTCTATCTAATTTTGTACACGTTTATCGCAATTATATGTGAATTATTGTTGTTTATTTATTTGGGGTAATATTTGAATAATTGTTGGTTGATTTGAAAAATCCCGCGCCATATTTGCAAATTTCAATCCAATTAATTGGCAATAGATGGCGACAGGATGAAATTCGCGATTTAGATTGTGGTGGTTTATATATTATTGCCGAAAAAAATCCGGATTAATAACCGTTTTATTGTTGTTTCCCATAAAATTTAAACAAATTACACCATTTTCAATTGATAAATACGGATTTGTAATTTTTTTATTTAATCAAGTTACGTGTTGGATAATTGTTTGAAAATGATCCAAGTTAGTTGTGAATTGTTGTCGATTCGCGACTGTTTCTACATGTACGTGGTTACTTACATATAGTAGGCTTTGAGTGTTGACCTAATTCCCGAAAAAAATAATAAAAACAAGATTTGAAAAAGGAAAATAACGGGGAAAATTTTGGGAAATTTTAATCAAAACAAACGATAAACAGACGGTTTTTCCTATTTGTGGAAATTGATGAAAAATTGTTGTGATTGTGCATAAAACACAAAATTCGCCAACAATTTGAGGTTACTTTGGCACATTTCCGCGCGCGCCTGAGACAACACTTTTTACAGGTCAGTTATGCAAAATCTTATTATTATTATTTTTTTTTTATATATATAAAAGAAAAACAACAATAATTGTGAAAATTATTGATAAGATATTGATAAGAAAAAACTCGATTTCTTGTTATTACAAAAGAATTTAGGGTTATGAACAAATGAATAACAATCATAGCTTACTTGATTTTATTATATAACAATACACGCCGACTAGATTTTCGATAATTTTTCGTTGACTTATTTCCGATTAATTAGGGGTTGATTTTTGCGGATTTTCAACAAAATCCTAGAATTATTGGAAATAGGTCAGTTACCCGTCTGTATTATGTCTACCACACCGGAATCATAATAATAATAATAATAATAATAATCGTCTAGGTCTAGGATAAGGGTAGTATTGGCTATATTTTCTTATAATATAATGTGGATAGTGAAAGGGGTGGGATAAATGACAAGAAGAGGGGTATACTACATGTCTACCGTAACGTCTAGACTAGAAATAAGAGAGTTATTTAGTACCGGATCAATACGGAAAAACACTTCCCTCTCATACACAACCACCCCCTAGGCTTAATCAGAAAATTTGATAATAATACTACCCGTTTTGTTGTTGTTGTTTAGATCCTGGGTCAATGTCATCCCTATTTTATATTTAAATATAAAACGATACGTAAAGGGGTATGAGATAGGGAATATAAAATCACAAAATTGTTTAAGGGGTTGTTGTAGAGCATGCGTGATATTCTAATAAAAGGGGTGATTTTTTTTTACTCAATAACAAAAATGATCCCCCTATTATCTATTTTTTTTTTGATAACAAGTGGTGAGATTTTACAATTAGAGAGAATTCGTCTATTAGAAATAGGGGTGGGTAAGTTGTTTTTTTTCTGTAAGAAAAGAAAAGAGGAAGGGTCTAGGATCTATTGTGAATCTATTTAACAAAATAGAAATAGAACTATTGGTAGTTTTTATTGGTGGGGCAACGTCTACCAATCATAGATTCAAATTTAAATCACGTGATTTCGTATGGACCAATCATTACTGTTATTATTCAACATATTAATAGGGGAAATCAAAAACGGAAAAGTGCTATCGTTCTATCTCTTTTTTCACAATTTATGGTAAGATTTGTATCGGATGGAAGTCCAATTTGGAGTAAAATAACAAAAATTTGTAATGAATTACGAAAACATCTAATCTAAACCTAGGCTTCTACCTGTAACAGGGTTTCCAAAAATGTGTAAATCTCTTGAGAAAGTCTTTTTTTCTAGGAAGTCCAGTTTTACAAACTAGGGGAATTCTCACAAAATATTTCGTTTTCCAACTGCCCACCGTTTATTAATCACTAAATACAGTTAACGAGGGATGACATATTTGTTGCCAAAATTAGGACTTACACCTGCCTTTCAAGAGATAGCAAAACTAAATTTCCAACTTTCTATTAGAATGCAGTTTTAAAAATTAAAAGAAAATGAGTTTGTGGAATGTTGCTACATAGTTTCTTTTGGGCCTTTGGCAAGGAAGTCCATTTGTCCAAAATTCACAAAATCGTAGACAAACATTTAAAGAGTATTCTTTTCTATTGGGATACGGACAGTAATAATAATAAACTACAACAATATTACAAATAAACGGCTTAATTTTTTATTGTGAAAAACTTGATGTGCCAAAAAATGGACTTCTTCCTACCTATTTTTCTTCCGTATGTGATTCATATTAACACAAAAAGATAAATTGGGTATTTTCGCTGCTTTTTTTGTATTAGAAGACGGTTTGAGTTTTCTAAAAAAAAACAGTTTTCCAGTGGAAGTCCAGTTTTTTGCTAAAAACAATAAGTGTTTACTTACGGTATGAAAGTAATTATAAGGAAAGAGCAAAAATAAGTAATAAGTCGAGAACTTTTACAAATATTTGAGTATTTTATAGTTTATCATTAAAATTGTAGCTTTCAAAAATGGACTTCCTATATTGGTTTGCAAACTCCGTTAGTGAAAACCTAGACGGCATAATTGACAAAAATACAATTTTAGATTTGTTTGTTAGTGATGAAATTGTTAATCAAACATGTAAAATGCTTGATGGAAGTCCAGATTTACAAAATGTGCAAAAATATTACGACAACTAAATAGAATACAATTGAGCAGCTTATACTAAAGAAAGGCGAATTATAGATAAACAGTGTATTGGCAGCTTAGTATTCATCACATTCTTTAGGAAGTCCATTGGACGTTTATATAGAACAGACTATTTTACCTCTATGCGAATCATAAAATTTCACCATCATTATCTACTTGATTAACAACAATTTTACCAAATTGTGTTTTTGCATTTATTTGCATCGTTTTTAACATTGCTGGGAAGTCCAGTTTTTTGCTAACCCAGAACACTTACGAGCCCTTTATTTAATTTTGGATACCTATCTACGTACAAAAATCTCCTAACTGCTATACGTACATTAGATAGAAAATGGACTTCGTGCTTCATGCTAGAAAATTAGATAATCAAAAAGTGGGCTTCATCATATTGTCTTCTTTTATATAAGAACTGATATAACAAATGAATAGTGAGCAGTTGAAATTTTATTGTTTGTGTTTTTTGGCAAATTTTGCAAACCCAAAAGATGTGTGTATTTTATGAGTTTTTTCAAGAGAAGTCCAGTTTTGGGAAATGTGCAACAACTGTCGAAAACTTAAAGCATAATTGTTAAATTGAATATAATTACGTACTTAAGGGTGAGGGGGGGAATATCAACAAAGAGAATATGTTTGGAATTCGTCACTATCTATAGGAAGTCTTTTGCGTGTATTTAGCACATACTTTCTGTGGATATTTCTGGGAAGTCCAGTTTTTGTTGAAGTTTGCAAAATTGTAGCAAAATCCTTGCAAAACTTTTAATTTAATCTTTAACGCATTTATGGATAGGTAAGGACTTTGTGTATGATTGAAAAAATTGGACTTCACAAAAATGGACTTACGTTTGCTTAATTTCTAAATTTCTACCCGTTTTTCGATGCGATTTCTTTAACGAGGAGAATAATAAATGGAATAAAAACAAGCCTAGAGATGACTACTAGAAAAGAATTGATGCTATTGGTGGATTTATTTAGGGGTGGGTTAGTTGTTGATTGAAATAGACAAGGGTCTATTCTAATAGAACTTCTACCATTTTCTCTAACTAACAATAAGATCCTGACCTATCACAGACATTCCCAAAATGTTTCTAGTAAAATGTCTACGATGACGTTTTTTCTTATAGTTGTTGTTGTTTTTGGGGGTGCGAAAGGGGAGAAGATTTTTGTTGTTTTTTTTTTTGCAAACACTTTTCAGTTGTATGACCGTTGAAGAACAATTGGCTCAAGGTACCTCTACATCCAGACGATTACAACAAGTTTACTAACCCCTTTAATGCCCATTATACCCATTTATTCATGGTGCTTTTTTTTTTCTTCTTCTTTTTATAACAAGTTCACCCCTTATTTTCTATCTTTGTTCTTCTATATATATCTAAATAGATATTTATTCAAATTGTATGTTTTTATAGACAATTCTTTGAAAAATTGAACCTGTACCGATACGTTTTGTATTAGGGATGAAATTTGTTGCAAAAATTCTAACAACAATAAAACGAACAAGTTTATTTATTGTTGTTGTTGTTGTTTTTTTAAAATAACTTTGTTTGGAATAACGAACTTTATAGATTTTTACTATTTATCCCCTAAGTCTGTCTGTCTGTCTGTCTGTCTGTCTATTACTTTATTAAGGGGTTGTTTTGGTCTTTTTTTGTTTTGTTTAGCATAGACATGAAAAATGATGAATTTTTCAAATTCTACCCCTATTTGTCTTTTGTCTAATAGACTTATAAGTCTGATGTTTACAGTAAATCATAACGGTCACAATATAGATAACAGAAATTTGGTATTAATTATAGTTGGCTATGGTTTGCTAAAACGTGCAAAAACCTCTTCTCGAGCGTTTTTGAAACGCGGATTAGGCTGAGCACCGATTTTTCAAAAATAATCTTCTTGGATTAGCTCAGTTAGTTGGAACTAATTTGAATTTTACGGGAGATGATAGCGGTTAGAAATAGCTAAAAAATTTCAATAACCTTCTCAAGTCCCCAAATTTTTGGAAAACACTCCTTACGAGTGGGCTTCAGATTGGCCAAGTTCAAATTTTTGGAAAATACTCCTCATGAGACTCACTGTAGTTCGGGCGAATTCAGATTTTTGGAAAATGATCCGCTGAGTTTAGGCAGAATTTTTGAACAATGGTCTTCTCACACTCGTATTAGTCCCCAAAATTTTTGCCAAATACTCCTTACGGGTGCGCTTCAGTTTAGGATAGTTCAAATTTTTGGAAAATCCTCTTCAGGGTACTTACTTTATCGCGAGCGAACTCAAAATTTTGAAAACTAATCCTTTAAGGATCAGATTAATCTGACTTTTTTTCTGGGGGAGGGGGGGATGATCCGCTCAGGTTAGATAGAATTTTTGAGCATTTATCGTTTCGAACATGGGTTAGCCCCGAGCTTTCGGGAAATACCCACTACAAGCGTGCTTCAATTCGGGTTTGCTGAAATTTTTGAAAAATCCTCTTCATGGGACTCACTTCAGCTCAGGCGAACTCAGATTTTTGGAAACTAAACCTGTAAGGGTCAGATTTGTCTGAATTTTTGGCTTATATCAGCTCAGGTTAGAGGGAATTTTTGGAAAATATTCCTCTCAGGACCGTCATACAAAAAAACATCCGACATTTGTTTGTTTATTCCGCGACTGTGCGCCCCTTCCCTCAATTATTTCATGTTACAATTTAGATAACAATATCGTAATCTTTTATCATATTTCAAGTTTATAATAGAAATGATTCATAAAATACTCCCTATGGGACTCGTTGTAGGTTGTAGTTTAGGCGAACTCAAATCTTTAGAAAATGATCTGTTGGGGGTTAGCCTGATCTTCTCAAGCTCAGGTTAGTCCCCTAACTTTTTCGCAAAATATTCCTACGGGCACGCTTCATTTAGGCATCGTTCAAATTTTGTTTTCTGGAAAATGATCCGCACAGGTTAGATAGAATTTTCTCTAGCTCGGCCCCCAAACTTTTCGAAAATGCTCACTCTTCATGGGACTCACTTTAGCTGGGGCGAGCTTGAAATTTTGGAAGCTAATCCATTAAGGATCACATTAGCCTGAGTTTTTTTTTTTTTTAGAAAATGATCCGCTCAGGCTAACCCACAGAATTTTTGGGAAGTACTCACGGGATCGCTTAAGCTCCTGGTGACCCAGTTTTTGAAAAATAACCTCACTTTAACTGGGCCGAATTCAAAATCTTTTAAGGATTGGATGAGTTTGTTTTTTTTTCTTGGAAAATGATCCGCTCAGGTTAGATAGTCTTAAGCTCAAGCTAGCCGCCAAAATTTTTGGCAAATACTGACGGAATCACTTCAGTTCTGTCTGGTCCAAATTTTTTGGGGAATACGCTTTGCAGGTGAGTTCGCATCAGTTCCGGCTAGAATAAATTTTTGGCTTGCTTCAGTTTAGGTCTTACAAAAAACATCCGGTATTTGTTTTTTTTGTTCCCCGATTGTTGGGCCCCTTCCCCCTATTGCCACATCATATTACAATTTTGATAACAATATCGTAATCTTTTATCGTATTTCAAGTTTATAATAGAAATGATTTATAAAATAAACTAAACAAAACAAAGGAGGGAAAAGAAATAGTTTTATAAAAAGTTTATGATTCATTTGTTTAATAGAAAACTATAAAAAATTGTTGATAAATTTCCATAGAAATAGAATATTATAGATTAACAATACAGTATGTTTACATACACGTAAGTCATGTGATATACTCTATTAGCGCTCCTTGTCTTCCTTATTGATTGATTGATCATTCCTTCTTTGTCACATCTCTAATAGTTTACGCCAATGTTGCCAGATTTGGTGATTTATCATCAAATCAAACGACATTTTATTCAAAGATCCCTAGAGAAGAATTTTACCAAAACCCAACCACACACCCTCATTTTGTTTTACAGAGCCGGACTTTGAGTACTTGACACCCATGGCGGTAAAATATTTTTCCGCAATATAAATTTGGCAACCTTGCTTTCCTTAAAGATAACTACTACTACTACTACATTAAAGTCAAGTTGGCTATTTCAAAATAGATGTACTATACATTCAAACAAATTAAGACAAATTGGATACGTTTCTTATGAAATAACGCTAGTTAGTGAAAAAATGACGTATAGCGTTTAATAAATGCTGAATAACTAGCGTTTAATTGGTAATATGTTAAAATCTACAGACTGTCCCATTCTACACTATCAATTTTTGTTGTTGTTGTTGTTTTTATTAATAATAATGATAAGAATAATTATGTAATAATTGATGATTATTGATGATAAGAATACAATGCTGCCACTACTATACTAGTTGTTATGTCTGATGCAGTTTCAAGAAAACCGACGTCGTTGCACTTTCAGACTTGTTACATATAGGTATATTCAAAGATCAATATTAACTAGAATCGGTAATAGTCGTATGCATCCGCATCGTCGTCTCTATATAACAAAGTTGCAACAATGCCCTTTTGACTTGATGATGATGATGATGATGATGGTGGTGGTGGTGGTGGCGGTAGTTGCAACTCAACAAAAACAATGCATTTCCTATATGAAACGAATTTATTGAATCTCGCTCTGTTCGTATCAACCCTTGAAAATAAGAGGGTTGCGTCATTATGATTTTTGACAACACCACTACAATTTTGTTTAAGAAATTGTTCTTTTTGGAAATTTTCGAAATAACAAAACGTTGAATGTTTGGTACGTTGTAGACAGACTAGGGGTCGCTCTATATCTCTCTATCTATAAATGTGTGTATGTGTTTGTATGTGCATTAAAACAGGGCTGCATTGATGCCACAACATATACCAAGATACGTACACTACAGTTGCACTGTTACGATGCAACCAGTCTATAGTTGCATTTTATATCGTAAGTCGTTGATTGGTTCGTGTGTATATACATATATAAATATATAGACGGCTTAAATACAAAATGTCGGAAAATATATTGTTTAAATTTATAAAAAAATTGCGTTTATTTTGTGTAATTGTGGGAAAATTAATTTTCGCACAAATTTTCCCCGAAATATCTGAATTGTGCAAAAATGGGGAAATTTTCGGTATTTTTTTTTTTGCAAATTAGAGTGAAAATTGTTTGGAAAAAACAATCAAAAAATGTGAATTATTCGAAAAATCTAGTGATCAGTGATTTGGAGGAATTTTCAAAATTGCCTCTCTAAACAACAAAAACAACCCTTGAAATTTCCTAGGTGAGTTGATTTTATCATAAATTATAACAAAATTGTTGGTTTTATTGATTTTTAATAGATTGGGGGTAGTTTTTTTCTTTATTTGTTATGGGAAAAATGCAAAATTTGGAAAAAGCTAATTTTGAAAAATCTAATGGCGTCCATTTTTTATTAAAATTACACAAATTACACGAAAAAAATCAATAGGAAAAGAAAATTAATCGGAAATCTTGATTTTCTTGCTGTTGTTTTTTTTTTTTAATCAATTTTAAACAAATTACAACCGATTTGTTGGTTTTTCTTCTAATTTTACAATTTAAACCACAGTTGGCTTTGAAAATTTTCCAAAAAAAAAAAACACATTATTCGACAAAGTATGCTGTGGTTTTTCAAAAATTTTTTCGTATTTCTTCAATTACAAATAGTTGGCTGTGAAGCGTCATTTTCATAGTTACCTTTATCATCATCGATATTTTTGCCTTTTTACCACTTCATCACTATTATTTTAATAATTAAAAACAATTATTTTGATAAAAATAAATTGTTGATAAAATTTGTCAATTATAGTGCGTTGTTTTGTTTTTATCCTTATTATTATTATTAATAATAATAATAATAATCATTTTTAATTGTTGTTAATTCATTACTTTTTAGGGAAAAAACAGTTTATTTGTCTCTAAAAAGTTGTTAAAAATTCATCCAATTCTCTACGCTGTCTTCATCACTAAATGTCGCATGATTCTCAATATCATCATCATTAATAGTGTGCCATGATATTGTTATTTGTTACCTAGACCCAATAAAGTGATTTATTGTTTTTTAATAAATTTAATCTCTACTTAAGATTAAGTGTTTTTAATTAACAGTTCAGGATTGATTTGAGTGACACTTAAGTGTAGATACTTAACAGATAATAGAAAAATTTTCATTATTGCTAACTTATACGAATTTAGTATGTGTGACAGTTGAATTCTTATCAAATTATCATTTACATCAAAACAAAACGTTAACGTAATCGTAAGAGAGAATTTCGCGTTATCGTCGATATTTCTGTCTTTATTTGCTTTCTCTTACTCTCTGTTACTGTGCACAACAAGATTTACAGATAATGTAGGTCTTTGTTTGAATATTCAAAACACATGCACATACAGATCTTGATGATTAACGTTAACGTTAAAGGTAAGAGGGACGGGGTGGAGGTGGTGGTTATACTACTATTTGGAATGCAGACATATACCTACAGTCTCTATTCTTTGTTAATTGCAAAATTTATAATGTTGCTTGTTTTATTGAAGATTGTACAATGAGCATAGTAATAATGCTAACATTCCAAGTATAGGTATTTCTATAATAAGTTCTGTATAGGTAGATCGTAAAGTTAGCATTAAAGCTTGTTTATTTTTTTTTTTTGAGAGCAGACATTCTCCAGTTAAATTGGATAAACGATAACTGTCTACTTATTCGTTAGTACAGATAAGCCTAAGTTGGAAAACATGCTAACGACTCGTTGCGAATTTCTTGTTTAATATAAATAAGGCCTTAAAGATATATGTATAGAATGAGGCAACTTGATGTTAACGTTAGAGAAGAATATCTACGTAAGTCACATGGTGTTCTACTAGCGATCATTGTTTCATCCGCTCATGCGCACATTCAGAGTGGCGGACTGGCAAACTTTTTCAGCCCACGCAATCGTTTGTATATTAAGTTTTATGAAAGATTGGTTTTGGGCTAGCATCTAGTTATAGTTGGGGCTCCTATAGGAGAAACAATGAGTTCTATTATTCTAAAAAAGTATTTTTTGTCATCAAATCAAGTTGACACGCAGCCGACCGGGTATCTGCCGGACTGCTCGGCGGCTTATTCTGCTCATTGCTTACATTAGCGATTCAAAGGTATTGCTGCTTCTTGCTGTTCTTGTTTTTGATCGTTGTTGCGCGTTTTTCATAGGTAGGTATCATATGCGTTAACGATCCTACAAGGAAAGGGACACAACTGTCCCTCTCCGATTTTGATAAAACTTTGCATACAGGTAGAGGA